>SMSQ01001482.1:0-202857 GCA_019453375.1 Ctenoplectra terminalis
TAACGAACACTAGTGTTTTACATCACGCGTATGTACATCTGGTTCCCTCTTTTCAAAGTCGATTCAGCATCGTTACAAAAGTTCGCAGCTTTGATTCCTTCCCTTTGTTACGCGAGAGGATTAGTCTGCTTCCAATTACTTCGAGTTTTGAGAGGGAGAGAGAAAACAAAAAAAGAGGAGAGAAATAGAGAACGATTTCGAACCCCTTTATTTTTTATTTTTTTTTTAAATTCCCGTTCGGTTGAACGCATGAATTATTTAGAGGGATAGTACTAGTGGTCTATGAAAAGGAGGTCGCACGTCCTCGCGAACAAAAGGGAGGAACGAAGGATGAACGTCATGACTTATCGGCGAACGGAAAGGAAAAGTTATTAACCGCCGAGAACTGAACGTGTTTTCTAGCCGATGTACCGAACGACCGACAAAATTCCAATTTTTTCCAACGTTTAAAAATTTCCACCATCCCAACGCTTTGACCGAGAAATAGAGTTGGGCCGGAAGATAAACGAACGTCTGTCTCTTCACTGTTAACCTCACTCGAAGACACTGTTTAATTGTTGCGAGAAGCGTGGACCTTCGTTTTCATTAAAGTAGTTATTACAGAGTAAAGTTTGAAACTAAACGTTTTCAGTCCCTTTACTGCGATGTTAATTAACGTCTGTCTATCACAAAGTTTATTGCATTAAACTATTTTCTTTGACCTGCCTGAGTTTGTAAGAGTGTCAAATAAAAAACAGAATTTTCTCTAATCAAACAGTAATATTATACGCCACCTTGTGCCATTCCTTCTTCGCGTATCAACCTTTTCTTACAATTTTCAAGATATTTTAAAGATATTTCCAAGAACCGTTTTCGCGTTTCGAAATAACCACTGAAACAAGAGATTGGTAGACAGAGGATGGTAAACGAAAACGTTGGTACGCGGGATATCAAGATGGTGAGAAATGTTGGCCAATGCTTCAACCGCAGATACATGACGCTAAGACAAAAATGGCCGCCGGTATGTACGTACACTTAAGACGGTCGACTGACAGCGTCGTTTAAGGTAATGGATTATGTCACGTGAAAACGTCGTTTTCGTGGCGTACCAGTTTTAAACATGTCGGTCCTAGAATATTTGGCCTGTGAAACACCATTTGTTCTGACCGTTGCCGTGTTCGTTGCTTGTTGGTTTTTGCGCGGGAATTTCGAGTGGACACCAACACTTTTAACCAACCTTCTCATCCCTTCGTTGGCTGGCGACGCGTTTCTTTCACTCCACAAGCTGGCGGGAGTTTCGCCCAACTTCCAACCCCCTTGGTGACTAAGACAAATGGTATGTATTTATTTCACGGCACGCCAGCCAGTGGATTTCTCCTTTCTCCATTATGCATCGCTCTCGTTAAGTATTTTTTTTTTCTTCCTTTCCACGCTCCACCCTGGCTTTTTCTTTCACCATTTTCCAGTTCTTCATCCTTCTTTCTCCTTCTCCTTTCCCTTCGTCCCTCGCACCTTCTTCCTCGTCTCCTTCTGCTCGTTCATCCTTCACAGTCTTATTTCCTTTCCTCTTTCGGCTGAGCAGGCTTTTTGTCGCGTCGCCCTCCTCGAACTCGGCTGGTTCCGCGAGCGAGAATGGACGAGACCTCGACGCGGAAAGAACGAGAGAAACCGACGAAGTAATGAAAGAATTCGGTTGCACGTATTGAACGAGGGATTTCGCAGGGATTGGTACGAGGGTGAAGGTAAGAGAAAGACAGCTTGGCTGGGGATAAGTCAGAGGAGAGCAATGGTATGCGACGAAGCGTGGAATCGTGTTGCCAGACTGGATATAAATGCCAGGTGAAATTCTGAATGAAACTAAAAGGACAGGGAATTTTATTCTTCGCTCGATATTAGTCGACGACAGGTCGAAGTTTCTACCTGTTCTTTGCCGCTGAAAGAAGCCTCTCACTCGAAGGGTAGAATTAACGAAGCATGGCGCTTCTGTCGGACGGGGAACTTTGTCGTTAATTAAAAATATTTAACTCATCCGACGGATAACGGGATAGCGCGTTATTGTAATACGTATTTTTATCGCGTTTAACGGACTTACTTTCGTGAACGACCGATAAAAAGCGCGGCAGGTCGCCAAAGTGGTCATACGAAAGTTTTGCAATAGAGAGACCAGCCTCGGCCCTTGGTTAATGGTAGCCTGGTAATAGCTTTAATTTAGCCTTATTATTTTCAGCCGGAACTTTTATAAAACTTGCTGGGATCTCGTAGAACTCGTCGGGGAGATAGAGTTACGAGCACTTAGGTACACTAATTCGTCTTGACTCTCGCGAAACGTTTTAAGTACGTCTTCGTGTTGTACGAATTACGTTGAAAAAGTTACCTAGTAACCAGACTAGAGATCTGACACCAAATATGTTTTCATTGGCCTTAAATTTTTTAACCTTCAAAGAGGTAATCTCGCGCCAGAGGCTGGCGTTAACGGCACGAGCCTCGTCCATTAATCTCGTCTCATCCACGCACCGTTCATAAAACAGGGGAATGAAAGTTTAAGGATTAAAGCCACTCACCCCCTAGCCGTAGCTCCGCGGTCGCCTGGACCATCTCGTAGTCGTTCTTCGCGAAACACTGATACATCCCCTTGTCGTCCCTCACCACCGAGGCCACGCGCAACGTCGAACCGTCGCTACCCGTGATCCTGATCCTGCCAGAAGCGCCGTCTCTCATGGGAAGTCCGTCTTTGGTCCAGAAGATCAGCGGGACCGGTTGACCGTTGACGGAACAGCGAAACTCTGCGTCCTTCCCCAGGTCGACGGTGACCTGTAACAGTTATCGATTCCGACAAGGTTATCCGGTGCACGTTCCCTAACAAATGTCACGTTTAATATCCCAACTGTCCTTAGAACTTAATCTCGTTTCGAAGAAAAGTTGGCTGCGCCACGATTTCGAGGGAATCTGCTTCCTCGACAGCAGCTGTGCGATTTCATTCGCGACGTTCCTTCGAACATAGATTCTGGTACGTGGCTGAGAAAGGAATTCGATATGCTGACCATCCGATACGAGTTTACGTTTCTTATCTCGTACAATAATTTTCGAACCCGTTAACCAGCCAACGAGTATGGTTCTAGGAGCTTTGGTACCCGATAATACGCAAATTCGCTCAAAGGTTTACGCGTATAGATCTTCTCGGTGTAAGAGGGAAATGTGTATTTTGTAACTGCGTAAAGGGAGGATTTGGTTACACGGATCGTTGAAACCCCGCGTGTGCACACACAAACATAGAGAGATAATTATGTAGTCGCGCTTTGTAGTCGGTGCTTAGGACGAGAAATCGCTATATTGATACCGTTCTCGAATTTCCTTCTTCGTGTTCGAAATTTCAACCGAGTATCGATCTACAGAGGCATGCTTTGATCATTATCCAGGGGGTTGCGTCAAAATTATGAAAGATCCATGGAGGGTTTAAAGCGATGGAAGCAGCTTTGAGACGGTCAACGTGATCGCGGAAAACAAAGCAACGCTAGCGGCGCGCAATCGTTCTGGAACGCGTCAGTAGAAAACGCCTAACGTGCTCGGACGTACAACGAGACGAATTCCAGGCGACCAGGCGCAGGCATACCCTGCAAATCGAATGTCCTGTTGGGTATTTCATCGTCCACCTTCGAAAGCTTAATTGCTTCCGGGTTGCGCGGTTATCTCCCTTTGATCAGTTTGCTAGCCCATCTGATTTATCATTAACGAGAATCGTTCTGGATAAACGGATTGCGGTGAGCGGTTCAACAGCGCTCGTAGAAGCTGATGTATGAAATAATAATAAGTCGAGGGACGAGCAACTGGATTTTTGATACGATGTTGTCATTTACTCGTGATCGTAGAGGAAAAAGGTTGGTCGAACCTTCTAATTAAAATGAGAATCCAAAGTACCGATACTTTCTTTTCCATTAAACTCAGCAACCTTGGTGCTTTGTTTATGTTGTAGTTTAATTATTATGAAAAATCTTATTGAATAAACATAAAATCGTGTACAACGATCCTCGATCATGTACGGTATACAGATCTGATCTTAAAAACATACAAACGACAGTATCGATAGGATTAACCGCAACAAGGAGAAACGACTTGACCTAGTCAGACAGGGTAGATAGGACAGACCGTGTAACGCGATGCGTCGAGGCCTGTGTATCGGGACGCGGCTGAATCGAGTGCCCAACTGGCATTTCCATATGTATATTGAGTCGCTTAATTGATCACTAATCGCAGAAACCAGCCTTTGATCTTCCAGAGAATCCGTCTTATGTATTATTGAAGAGGTTCGTTTATATGGTCGTCAGAGATGAGAGGTCCCAACGATTCTATGCCTTGATTACGAGCAATACATCGATATATATACGCGCATATAGGTGTACACTGTACAGTGTACACTTTGGCTTGGCTTCTCGCAACACGACCGCCCTCCGATCATGAATTTCGAAAGCGTTCCGAACGTCAAAGGATCGAAGAGATACCTCAGGCATATAATGTATCGAGCGTGCACCGATTGGCGAAAAAGGAGGAAGAGTATCTCTCTTTATCATGGCTACAAGAGACGCAATAAACGGGCCACAGGATTTATATTCAAATTCCGTAAACGCGTGGATGATCTGGCCGAATTACGAGGCGCGAACGTTGATCGAAGGACAGAAAAATTGGACGATCGTTGCGCGGTGAATCGAGCCACGAAGACGGCCATTAAATATTGTAGAGATGGATCTCGCGCGCGTCGTTCTAGCTTGGCGTCTTTTGTTCCACGACCCCAAAGGAAACTTTCTTTCAAACCGAAGACCGGTTTAAATATCCTTTGATACCGTATTCAAACAACTGCAGGAGGGAATGGGAAATAAGATGCGCCAGGATGGTGCTTTTAAAGGCGACCGATCGAGCTAGACTGGAAGGGGCGAGAAGTAAAAAAAAAAAGGGCAAACTTGCGAAGACGTCGAATCGCACCTCGGACCCTTTTGTCTTCGTCGTTTCTGTCTCTTCCTCGCGGCATCGTGACGTTATTATGACAGCCAACGATCCGTTTACATTGTCGATATAACTGCGATATATAGAAGCACACGACGTCTTCCTTCGAAGCGTCCTTTATACGGGTGAATTGAGCGAGGGAACAGAGAGAATTATTGCGAGAATGTCTTGAAAAATAGGGCAAATAATCATAAATTTCATGGAACGCGCGCAACGCTGTGCTCAGCCTTGAGTGGAATGCGGCGGAATTTTCTCGGTTCGTTGAGCTCGCGAGGACGTCGTCGAGTGAACGTTCCATAGGATTAGACAAATGAAACACAAAGCTACACGAATGGAAAGATTCCTGTTACGCGAGAGTCGAATGAATCGAACATTGCAGATGTATTTTCTTTACAGCGTATCCATCGAATTGATCTATCAAGTTTGAGACAAGACTTTCGTCGAACGAACAAATCGATGACTAATTCAATAATATGAACCCTTCCTTTCTAATATTAAAGTGTGATTCATAGAGAAAAAAGCAGTGACATCGACTGAAAATTTATTACACGGAAGTTCGGATTTAAAAGCGTTGCGTGAACGAGAAGACGCGTCGATGCTTTTAACAAAGCGACGACAAAGTCGGCCGCGTTAATGGAAGGAAGGGTTGCCGAATGGCAGCCAATATATGAGAGAATCCGGCCGCAATAAGCGTTTCTTTGCTGATGACTGCAAAAGTTATGGGGAAGCTTCCGGAGAATGAATGCTATTTCATCGATTCCGTTCCCTGATCCCTTTTCTCGCTATCCACCACGATATGGACCATTTGCCGATCCCTGTTCCCTTCTTTTATAGATCTACCGACCATCGTTCGCGAGCGCCCGCGTATCGATCGATTCTTCGCGTTTCCCGTACCCACAACTCGGCACGTTATAAACCGTCGCTTATTTTCTGTTCGATCGATGCTCTAATTTGGGAATTTTTGCAGCGAAACAAGCGATACAGCTGTTTCGGGCGTTTTTCGAATTTACCAGGGTAAGAGAGAGAGAGAGAGAGGAGACAGAGTGCATTTCAAAGAATAATCAACTATAGGAATTGAGTCACTGTATCGTAATCGAGCGTTCAATCATTTGCGATAAATTTGAGAATTTTAGTGAAAATTGGATCAACGCGAGAGAGGAGGTAGGGGAGGCAGGGGAGGCAGGAAAGAGAGTGAATAACGTGTTTCCTCTCCCTTTGACGTTTCGTTTCGAACAATATTAATTATTTCGCTTTGCACGGCCAATCAACGCCCCGATTAATACGTTTACAGCGATCCCGGAGGTCAAACTCGAGCCTCTGCCGTGTGTGCAGCGATTCGATGTTTTGACGGGATATACGATTTGTGAGCTGGAACTGGCATCGCTTGCGTTACGCTTAACACGTTACGCGGTACGAATTTTCGCAACTCACCCGGGATTCGACGCGATCGAACCCGTTCACGTGCAGTGACGGATCGTGTCTATGGTACACGATCTGTACGGATCGCTGCTGCGTAGATCGATCCCGGGAGTCATCCGTTCGTCCGGTTCTTTCTTTATCGTTGACACAATGCCCGAGAGTTCATCGTCCCGGGAAACACGGCGAACACAA
This sequence comes from Ctenoplectra terminalis, assembly GCA_019453375.1. NCBI lineage: Eukaryota > Metazoa > Arthropoda > Insecta > Hymenoptera > Apidae > Ctenoplectra > Ctenoplectra terminalis. The sequence goes on from SMSQ01001482.1 coordinate 6,586, forward strand.
TTAACAATGCTTGTTCAGGGATCAAACAAACAACGAAGAACTCAGACGCGTCGAATTCGAAGCGCAGTTACGAAGTAGTCTACTAATTAGCGGAAGTTAATTGTAATTAATAGCAGCGAACATATCGAGTTGCTTGTTACTGCTCACAACCGATATTTTCAGGCTCGTCGAGCATTTCAGCTGAGACATCTTCAAGATTTATCTGTCACCTTCCTGGAATCATAACTTGGGCTGTCGTTATCCCAGCCAGCGCGTTTATCCCGACGCTATGCTCAATTATCCACGTCGGCGAAAATTAGTCGACGACGACGACTACGAGGACAACTACGGTTGCCTCTCACCCCTATCTCGCAGTTGATGCGAATTTATTCGCGAAACGCTCGCGAGAGGCTCATACCGCACGAAAGATCAAACTCGTCGAGCTAAGAGAAACGAGAACATCTCATCGACTTAACAAAGTAGCGAAGCAACGAACCGTCATGTTGCGAGGGAGCGCACCGAGGCAGTTTGCAGATCTACTGGAAACAGAATCGACGCTCATTGAGAAGCTTCAGCTTCGTTGGTGGGAACGGAAAGGGAGAAGGGAAAGGGGGGTAGGAGAAAAAAAAGATGAAGAAGGAACGGAAAGGGAGCTGAGAGAAGAAAAAGTAACGGCGGTAGCTCTCGAGTTGTTTACAAAATAGAATAAAGGAAAGCTAACCTGTTGAGGTATCAGCCGGATGAAGAGAAGCTACTTATCATTGAGAACCGCCGCCCTTTTGCAGCATCTCAGAGAACGAGCGTCGTTATAAAATTTATATCCGGACGACGATGCGGCCACCCTTCTTCCTTGAGAATTGGAAGTTCGTGGCACGGAAGTCCGCCCGACGGTGGATGACAAAAAAAGGTGTCGCGTCGCTTCAACGAACGACACGATCGAGAATATCGGCAGGATGTCTTCGAGACTTGTCGAAGGGTTGGGATTATTCGAAGGAGGGGACGAAACAGGAAGGCGACGATCGAATCGTTCGGTTCGTTCATGAAATCCAATCGACGTCCGATAGAATGTCGTTAACCTGTTTAGAATTTAACACGAACCAGGAGACGTAACATTTTTCAAGAATATTTTGAAATTTATTCGGTTGAGTAATCGTCTATCTGAATCGACGATTTATTTAACTAAACGTGGATCAAGGTTGTCGTTCGAGGAGATAAAAAGGAATGGATTGGCTGGCGATACCCACTCGAGGATAAAGGGATACTAACCTGTTGAAGTTACGGGTCAACGACGAACCCATCGTGATCTTTAGCTAACGTGAATTTTAGCGTTCTTCTAATTACAAACTACAATTCAGTTGAATACACTTCGTCGGGCAACATCGTTATCGTTATAATTAGATAAAACGATCGTGTAACATACAGAGAATCAAATAATAGGATCAATTGAACGAACGATAGAGAGAAAAGCTACTGAAAGGAAAGGTGTTGGAGCACAGAGATCAAACGAATGTACCGGAAACTAACCTGTTGAGGCTCGAGGTGGATGGAGAGGCTGCTTATAATGGAGACCTCCAATTCGACCATCTCAGAACCGGCCGTATTGTTGGCGTGACAGACGTATCGTCCCGCATCCTCCGCCCTAGCGGATTGTAACACCAGCACGCCCGCCCTCGCGTAGATCCTTTCTGAATTGAAGATCATCGCTGTGCCCGTCACAGACTCGCGGAACCATAGATACATGGGCGGCGGAATTCCTTGGGAAATGCACGAAAGGACAATTGTCTCCCCGGTGCGTATGGGCGCCGGACTCACTCGTTCGTTGAACCGTGGCGGAACTGGACTATGCGGGTCTGAAAATAAAGGAAACTGCTTTGTATATTTGGGTCGTGGCTAAGCTTGTAATACACGAGAGTTAATAATTGTGGTTCTTGATCAAATTTATCGCACGCAAAGGTGCTTGACACTTTTGGCAAGGTTGTGAAAGAATATTGTTGAATGTCTGCAGGTCGTCGAGGACTCTCGCTATGATTGTTAGGGAGCAGTGGAATATATTTGTGGAACTCTATGTCTCGTTTTAGATTTTTTAACATATACGCTCGCGTGGTTATTCAATCATGTTATCGTTAAATTTGACGAGTGTATTTTTTAAGAGGAAATATTCGAATGTATCAATGTGTTTCCACGATCAAATTTTTGGAAGATGCTTCAGGAAGAACGAAACAAAGCGTGCTCGTCGATTTGTTGCGTCCAATTTTGAGCTCTGCAAATGGATGCAGAAATTGAGATACGTTTGCCGTTTCGACGATCAAAAATGTTTCGATTTCGAAATCTCTGGCCGAAAACTCGAACCGGTGTGCGAATCGTTCGAGGAACAACTGACCGAACGAACAGTGAGTTTCTCATCGTGAAACGTGGAAAATGATAAAAGTTCGCCACCGAAAGTTTGAAATTGATATGTTGTTTCAAGGTTTGCGCGATTAACTTTCACGCTCTTGATCCATTCGTTGCGCCAAAACGAATACTCTCGTGGAGTTTCATACAAGTCGAGAGTGGTCGATGAATCGTAACGATATAAAAAGTATTTAAAAAAAGAAAAAAAATAATGAAAAAGAAGAACGAAAGAAGAGGACGACGGGTCCGCAAGAATGGATTCTCTTTCTTTCATCAATTTTTCTCCAGCTGTCTCCCACTTGATAGCTTGAAATGCATTTCGAATCCCTTGGACGTTCACGGGGAAAAGAAATCTCCGCGGAGTTGTTGAAAGAGACAAAGATCCCGGTATCAATTTTTCACAACAGCGAAAGACCTTCTTTTGTCCCTGTTACGTATTATTCGAGTTAGTATGCTCGACAAATTTGCATTTATTTCAATATCACTTTGCCGCATTAATTGCGCGCCCCGAACAATCGTGCGCAAGGATCTTTATTATTGATTCGAAAAAGCTTTTCAAACATGGAACATCTGTTTTGTGAAATATAAACTAATCGGCGAGAGCGCTATTAGATCATTGTTGTCATTTCAATTTTGAATAACATTACATCGTTTCGACCACGTTTAAATATTGACGCGTAATCGCTGTTGAAACGACGCTCTTTTTTCCAACTATCGACACAAGTCGCGGCGACGCGACGAGAAAACGTTCGCTTCGTGTAACCGTTAGAAAAGATTGCCCACGATCGATCAAAGTACTCGTTCAATAATTTGGAAATTCCCGCTTTTCGCATACAGAGAATCCATTATCGCGTACATGAACGAAACGCATTAATCTTCCGTTGGTCTATACATATACGTAATGATGAACGAAACAGTCATCCAATTGATTGGAATTTTTAATCCTAATATAATAATGTTAACTTTAATGGACATTTTATTTGAGTTTCGGCAACGATTAAATACCGGATGTTGTTTGTCGAACGATCGGACCTCGCGTCGTCAGAGCTTTTTACGGTTGCACTATTTTATAATGGCGCGCTCTCTTTGTCTGGTCGGCGTTATTATTGTAATTTAAGCTGATGGCGTATTGATCGTCGCTCGCCTCTATCTCTTTCTCTCTTTTCCTGTGTACCTCTCTCTGTCACACCATTCCTCTATCCTTTTCGTTCTCTCTGGCTCTGTCTCTTTATCTCTCTCTCTCTCTCTCTCTCTATTCGCCTCTCAAACCATCCCTCTTTCTCTCGCTCGCGCCAGTGTGCAATTCCAGTTGCCATATTCCAGCAACGCCCCGCCACCACACCCTTGTTCATACTCCCGCTCACGGTTGCACCGACTCGTGCATATGCACGCTCAAAACTTTTTATGCCATTTACATCCGACTTACGCCTCAACGTCAGCGTCGTTCGCGTTGACGTTGACCGGCGTGTGGAAAAAAAAGGAGAAAAAAAAAAGAAAGCGCACCTTCGACGATCGATCGATACTCAATTTGAAAAGAAAAAGAAAAAAAAACAGATTCGTTCGCCATCTATTGCTCACGTGACGAGTGGCTCGTTCATGCGTTAATAATTTCACCCTCTTCCTGGTTGCGACTGTTCCGCATGCCTCGTTCTTACTTCCGATTCGTTGGATTCTTGCCGTTTAAATAGTTGATCGGGTAGATTGTCAATCAACCTTTTTCCACTCGGATAAAATATTCACCGCTCTTGTTATATTTCTATATAGGAGTGGATAAACTTGTCGCAGTTAAATGTAGATTATTAATAACCGGAATATCGGGAAGAAAATTATTGGATCACTATGAAAGATTTTTTTTTTTTTTTTTTACGATTCTGCGAAATTTTTCAACGTAAGGAAGTATTTTACAGTATTTTATGAACGAAAGAAAATATTCGTTGGTTAAATGTGCTTCGTAAAGTGAAACGTCAGAGATAAAACATCAAAGTGTAAAAAATAAGCTTTAACCAGGTCTGTCTATCTCTTCGTACACACTAAGATTTGCTACGAAAGTTTCGCAGCTCCAAACGGAGAATCGTTCCGGCAAAGAGAGCGCGAATGAACCGGCGAAAAACTGAAAAATCGTTCTCCGCTGGAATGCTTTTACCGCGGAAGCAGCGTATCCTGGATGTTAAAAAGTTAAACAATGGAGAGGAGTTTAATTAATAGCTGGAGCAGCAAGTGATTTCCAAGTACACAAACTCGACGGCCGGTATCGAAAAGGAACAGTAGCTGTGCGCGAGGCCGCGCGATGTTTAAACGGACAGACAGTGTACTCAAACGAACATCTTCATATCCTTTGAACCATTGCTCATTGACTATGTAATCCAGAAGCTCGATCCTCGAGCGAGGGCACGTGGAACGGTAGAAAGAGTAAAAGAAAGGGAGATAAATAGAGACAGAAAGAGAGAGAGAGAGAGAGAGAGAGAAAGAGAGGTGCGCAGCACAGAGAAAAAAGCGAGGTTGAAGGGAACGAAAACCGCAGCGGAATGATGTCCAATTAAATCTTTCGAGTCGTCTTCTCCAATTAAGACTCTATTAAATATATACAGGTTGTGTGTATCGTAAGGTAAAGCGAATTTCAAATGGCGCCTGGTCTTTCTCATGTATTTACCTGGAACAAGCAACTTCACCGTGATAAAGTTGTCACTAATTAGTCGTACAGTGTGTCTCTTGCTGGCTGTTACGAGACACGCGCTTTTCGCGTTCACCACTTTTCGCCGGCAGAATTCTTGCGCGCGAGGTCTACCACCCCCATGAATTCTCTCACCCTTAAACGGTTCTTTAACCGCGTGTAATGAGTTAATATTTTTTGCCACGAGATAGAAGGTGAAAGGTGCAAGGGAAACAGAGAGAAGGGAAGAGGGACGAAGCGAATTTTCTGCTATTAACTATTATTCCGGCAGAGGGTGGTAAAACGAAGAGATCGGAAGGAAAAATTACACTGTGTGTTTATGATAGAGAACTAGCGTGGTAAATCGGCGTGTACGTAACGCTGAAGACTCGAAACTTTCTCTCTACGAAGATTCGAATCAAAAGAGCATAGAGTTTCTCCGCCAGAGAAGGCCGGGAAGTAGCACATCGTTTAGGCCTCATTAATTAGTCGGCAAGTAGGGGTTTCTGTATTAATTTTAGCTATATTACCGGCAACCGTATTACGTCGTTGACTAATTACCTCATCGAAGTGGCGGCGTGCCGAACCGATAGAGTACATATATAATTTAATGTCAGCCGTTGATTGCTTCAGAATTCAGGTCACAACACGCGATACTCGGGCGCAATTTGGGCTTAAGACGTACACACGTTTCCATGCGTATCCACAGTCCGCAATTCCGGATAATTATATCTCTGATTTATACGAGCCTGACTAGAGGAAGTAAACGCGACTCCATTTAACTCGTTTCACTCTCCAACTACCTTCCTGTCGGAATTACCAGATATCGGAGCTGGCGGCCACGGAGAACACACTCGAACAAAGCTGTAACTCAACGAGAATATTAGATTAGAAGGCTCTCGTTGAAAATGAAGATTTATCGCGGTGCGAATGCCACGAGGAAGTTACCTGCGATGCGTCGCCTTTGGGAATGTTCCGAGAGAACACGCTCTTGGAACTGGTGGTGTGCTCGCGACAGACAGTGATTTTTCTTGGCTGCGTTAACGCCAAATGTGTTACGCCACAGAAATACAGCATCGAATCTTTGGCCCTTCTTAGGGAGGTCCCTCAACTACTGTTTTTCAATTTAAAATAAATCAAATAAGAACCTTATTCGCTTATTACATTCGCTTGCTCTGGTACTTAGGTTGAAGTACTAAACTATGATCACCCTCTCGTCACAAATTATGATACATAATCCAACAAAGGGCAATCCTTATGGTACAATGACAGCGAAAAGGAGATCTCGTTACTCTCTTCGAACACGTGCCTATGTTCTTGTAAAAGCTGCTTAACGCTTAATCCCGATGAATCGTTCCCGTCGAAAGAATCACAGATTAAGCTACTTCGACTTCAGGCTTACGCGATTTCCAACCACCGATGGAATTACCTTTTGACACGGATCTCTTCGAGGAATGTTTCTTCCCACCGTTGTTTTTGCCCGTAGAATTTTGTTTTGCCACGACTCCGATCGCCTTAAGGGGAAGATTTACGTGTTTGGAAAGTGTCGCAGTTGAATGGAAGGTGGAGAACAAAAATCTCTTCCTTTTTTCAAGTTTCCATTTCGGTCATTTTTTGCGGAATTCCAGTGCTTCCGCATTGTTTCTCGCGACAGAAGATATTTACCTACTTTTTCCACCATTATGTACTTTGCGTCCGTGTGTCTGTCGGTGTATAAACTCGGCACGAAGCGTTCTCGAGTAAAAACTAGCGTATAAATAAGCAAGGCGTTGGTGAAAAACGAAGAGAAGGATAACAGTAGCGCGGACGGAGAAAGGTTGCGCTCTTAAGAGCTTCTGCGTCCTTTTCTGTTGTTAAATTAACGACTTGGTTCTACAACTTGAGGATTAACGCGTTGTATTAGCGGGTCCAAAGTGTGAAACTCAAGAAGATTGATGCGCGACCCGTATTCTCAGGTGTAAAATTCAAAACTCAACGGGACGAATAACTTGTTGGCCGAATGAATCACTGCAACGCGTATTTTGACGTGAAAAATAAAGCCAAGGTTTACCATCGTTTGTCTTCGTCGACAAATTTATTTTCCACCCTTCCTCTTCACCCCCTTCTTTATGTATTACAGTTTCGCGTCGAGGAAACTAGATATTCCAAATATTAATACTTTCCCTTCTATTTCGTTCGCGTGTAGAAATAACTTTGTTATCTCTAAATGGTAAAATGATTGCACCCTTATCTACTTCATCGGCAAGGTACGACCGAATTTGTTACAAGAACGCTTCGCATTCCAAGATGTTCCCCAAACACGATTTCTAGCTACCATTCAAGCTATCATAATAATCGGCTGAATTGAAGTAGCTCGCGAGAAGAGGGAAACCACGAGGGTCTCAGCCGTGCAATTCGGCTCGTCGAGTCTTCGAGCGGAATTCGAACAGCCTCCGCATTACTTGTCTAGTTCCTTACAAATCATCGTATTCGGTGGTATCTTGTTTCCCGTACATGCTCCTTTGTGCATGTACGTATACAGAACCGAACGACTACGCGACGCACGAAGCAGTTACACAGGGAACGGAAAAGAGAGATACAAGTAGGATGGGCTCGATAAGATTGCGGGGTAGCGAGCGAAGGGATTGGAGCCGTGATGGCTGCATTGTTTCTTGCCGACGTTGCTCCGCAGACTGGCTGCATCCTGGCTCTGTGGATTGTACTTTGCGTTTTCGTCGAGTCTCCAATAGGGTGATATCCAGCCTCGTCCCCTTTCTTTACCGCGTCGCCATCTTCTTCTGCTTCCACCACTTCCTCCTCCTCTACTTCCCGTCCTCTCCGTTTTCCTCTTTATCTTTTTCACCCCTTTCTCTCTCTCTCTCGCTCTGTCTTTCTCTCTTCTTCTCTCTCTTCTTCCTATCCCTCAAGCATCCCCGTCATTGACCGGCAAAAAAGCCACAGGGGTATCATAGAAGGGTGCTGCGAAGAAACTGCACGCCTTATTCCAAGGATTTACGAAAGTTCAACATTTTTCCGGGCTACCAGCCGAGAGTCTTTAAAGTACTTAGAAGTAATACCGTGAACGTGTACGCCGTTCGCTAACCCGCGAATCTTCTTGTTTTTACTCCCTCACCCAACTCCTGTCTTTTCCGACGGCTCAAATAAAAGCGATAAATCTGCATTTACAATTTCCAACGCGAGCGCATTCATCATCTCGATAACCACCCCACCGCCAAGTTGCGCGCTGTTCTCTTTGGTGCGTCGCTTATACCTGCAAAGCATCGCAAAATTTTGAAACTAGCTCAGGCGGTGTGTTTTTGTTTCGTTTCGTTTCAAACGTTCAATCCCGTAGTATCAAAAATTGATTGTTCGGGAAATGAGAATATGTAATTTTGAAAAGGAAAAAAAAAAAGGAATGTTTTTACTACTATTTTATATCGCGTCCAGTGCACCATATTCTTCTTTTTTCATCTTACGTAATCGGCGTTCCCCATGCACGACAACCGATTTCCAGCAACGAGTTCCATTTGCCACCAGTTTTTACTATCATCGCGCAACAGCGGCCGGTCGAATCGTAAATAAAGCGACGCGCTGAAACTTTTTGGTGGCTTTTCTTTAGCTTCGTTGGATAAGCACGCTGGCGTGAGATACGCTTTGGATTTCAGCCGAGACTCAAAAGTACGACGCTTCTTCGACCGAAGCACCCGCGGCGAGTTCCTACCGGACTATCGAGCTTCTCGCCGAGCAAAAACCACGGCGTCGACAGGGATCTCGAGCCAATAAAAGAGAAGATGCTAAACTGCCACGAAACTATTCGACCATGGAACTAATTCGATGCTCGGTCAAGTCGAACGGCCCGAGGGATGGAAGAGTCTTCGTCGGGTCTTGAACTTTCTTTCCGCTAAAGTTCCCGCGGAATCGAATTAAACGAATCGCCCTGGCTGGATATAAACTGATTGCGAATACCGCGATACAGAAATCAAGAACTATCGGGTATTCCAATAAAACTTTGAAATTTGCTGATGAACTCTATGTTTAGAGACAACAATCGATTCTGATTGGATTTTTAAACGTAAGCAAGATTTCGAAGCACCGATACGAACTTTTTTGGCGCGATCAAATATTTTCTTTTCAATTATTTTACCATTACCAAAAGTGTCTATAAGAAGAAACAGGCTTTCCCAACAAACATCGGCATGTTTCGTCTAGCCAGGAGACAAACACAACGAACCTTCCGTTTCTTCTCTAACCAACTTCTTCAACATCCCCAAACAAAGCTACGTTTCGAGCTAAAACAGTCGCATCCCCAGCTGGCAGACACACAAGGGGGGAACGCTAAACATTACAGGGGTAGTCGTAGCGCGACGCAAAGTACAGATTAAACTTTCCTCGGGGAACATCGCGAGCAAGAAGCGTTCTCGGATTTCTTTCCACGATTGTCCTTCAAACTGGAATCATCCACTCGTCGCGACAGGAAGGACATCGAGAAGGGAAACGAGTGTCGAGATCCACGATCGATCGAAGCGTGGTCCATTAGATGACGAGCAAAACGCGGTGCATCCGGTTTAAGGAATGCCAGTTTTTAAACAGCTCACGGTTCATCCAGCCACGCTGTTTAATGGACAGCCGCCTTAAAAGGCGGCACTTACCTAAAACGGCGCCATGTTGTGGCGTTCTAATTTCAACGCGGCAAGGAAGGCAAGTAGCGGGTGAAAGCTTGCGAAAAATGTTGGGCTGGATAATGACGGTGACTGTGATGAAAAGAGAAACCGACAGGTGCCGTGGTGGCGAGACACTGATGCGAACCGACCATCGTGAACTTGCGTTCTCTCCTGCAACGTTGTCTCCGCTTGGCTTTATCAATTAATTTCTCGTCGCCTTATCTTCACCGTGACTCGACGCATAATGCACTAGGACGTTCCTGCAGTGCTGTGTACTCTGCGCGGTCGTGAATGAAATATACTTTTTCTATTTTCTTTTTAAAGGACGGCGTTAAACTTTCGATGTTCTTTCGGATTTTTTGTCATATTTCTTTCGACGATTTTAAAAAGCAACTCAGCGATTTGATAAGGTTCGCTCGTTTCAGTTAATACCAATGCTTTGTTCGATTTCTTTAAACAGACGTTCCTTTATATTTTTGCCGACTTTTGTAAAACGCTGCTCCAGTTTCCTCTTTAGGTGGAGTACACGACCAAAGTCTTGGAAGTTTTTCCTTCAATCGTACTTTCGCCAACAACCGGCTCCTAATTTCACCGTTGAAGGCAGCAGGCAACTAACGAACAATATGTTCATCTCGCATTCGATTCTATGTCTTCTCCGTTCCAGCTGGCGGAGCATCTCGTCTTGCATTTTGATCATTAGCCACCTATTGTTCTACCCGCTCTTCCACATTCGACCCATTTTATGTCTTATGAATCAGCAGCACTCCAAGCCGCGGGTGAAGTGCAGCGACGAATCCGTGTTCACAGCTAGATTGTTAACAAGGGTTGATTACGATCGCTTAGATAATGGTACGTGCTTCAAACACCGCGGCGACGAAAGAGCCTGGGGCCCGATCCCTGATGAAATTGTCGTAAATGGAAGCTTGAACCGTATTTTTAAATAAAAATCTTCTTTTGGTTATTTACAGTATAAAAAGATCGAAGATCGAAAAGACGTTAAGAAGTATATCGTGGAGCTTCCACAAATACTAAACTACTGCAGAAATCAAACAATACTGTTAAAACATTATTCCACGATGCACTCTGACTTCGGTAAATATTACCATTCCTTCGAATCGGAATATTCCGAACCAGGAAACGCATCAAAGTCGCATCAACAACGGCGGATCCGTTTCGCATAAAATAACAATCGAAACAACGCGTCCAGAGAGAGAAACACAGTGACGTTGTTCGGAAACTCGCACAGTATCCGTACTACAATGCTCGTGATTAGGTTATAACCTATTTACGAGGAGCAGAACGTGCGATGAGCGAGCTTAAAAGCTGCCGGCCATTCGGAATCAGCTCGTATTTTCAACGATGTCGGTGCAGTTTGTTTACGACTCGAAACACTCCGTTCAACGCAGAAACACCCGACGACCCATAGCGGACGTTTCAGCCATTAGCATTTCGGACACTCATGATTTATTCATGAAGAAACCAGACAGCCCGTGAGCACGCGCACGCGAGCGAGCGAATAGTAGCGGCCTGTCCACCGCCACGGGAAACGTGCAACAATGCATTATGATTTACTATGCAAAAGGTATTCGTGAGATCGTTATATAAACGCTCGTGTTTAAGTAGATGCGCGAAACGTTCCCTGAATATCCCCGAGAAATGCTTCGAACGAATGATTCCTCACGTACAACTTCCGTAAGGTAGCCTTAATTCTTTTGCTGTGGCATCCTTTGGACTAAAAGAGTTCTTCGTACACGAATATCGATATAATTTGTATCAATACCAGTCGCGCCCTCGCAATTTTATCCCTGTACGAAATTCGACTTACCAGAATGGCCAGTGAAATTTCTCCCACATCGGTCGACGTTAAATATTCACCGAGCCAAAAGTTCGGCAGGCCTGGGACAAACGATCAACGAGACCTCACGGTCAGGTGTATATGGTTGTGAAAACTTACCGGTAACCACGAGCCTGGCGTACGAGGAACTTTCCACGGTGTCGCCGGTGACACGGTGTACGGTTCGACATCGATAACTGGACTGGGCATCGGACGTAGTCACCGAGAATACCAAAAGCTCTCCGGTTGGCAACATGTGATGTCTGTCATCTGAAAATAGATCCATGTCATTTATTCCTGCGACACACTTTCTTCTTTTTGTCATCTTATACTTCGTCTAACACTCGGTCGCTATCCCTACATTTTTTTCTATTTTTTTCTTTTTTTTTAATCGAAATTGCGAGCCAATCGTGTCTCGTAGCTCGTAGCGTGACACGGTTCCATTAATATGCAAATTTCTTTAATGGAAAATCCTTCCCGTTTCCCGTGTGGACGGTGCACGTGTCGTAAATCGACGAATAATAAAAACGGGTACGCGCATGGTTGGGAAAAAGCGTTGAAAATGATTTCGAAACTAGGCCCGTCCCGTTTAATGAAGGCCAACGACGCCATTAAGCGACCGTGCAAAATGAAAATTCCCCGTTGTCTCGGCGCGTCACTGCGTTTGACCGAAATAACGGCCGCTGCTATGCCAGAGGTGGCCCGCAGGGATGCGCACCGGCGACCAGTTAATTCCATACAGTCGGGCGTGGATCGATGCACGTAGGAAAAATCTCGCGAGTTAGCTATGCATCAATCATGTTACCCGCGTCCTCAACGAAGCTACCTTCCCAGAGAGAAAATATAGCTTGCCACTTGCCGAACGTCACGCTCCTTTGTCGCTTTTTTTTCAGTATGGGTCATTTTTTTCTTCTTCTCCCTCTTTTTACTTCGTTCGGTGAATTTTATTAAAGAAGTGGAAAATTTTTTATCACAATTTCTTGATACACTTGTACTCCGAACGACTGTACAAACATTCGTTACGACACTGATATAAATCGAATTAGATGCTACTAAATAACTTGAAAGTCAGTGATGCATATTCGTGATAATTCAGACAAGACGACGTTCCAACCGATTCGTTAATTCCAGAAAATTGAACGCATCGACGTCTCCAATCGCGCGTCTCGTGATTCACCGAGACAACGGTGTTCGATAAAAAGACGACCGCAGTGTGATTTCATATTTCGCTCCATTTTCTAAAACATCCGTATCGAAATGCCGTGATTCCAGGAAGTACTAGCGAGCGATCCGAATCGGTTCTCAATCCCAGGAGGCGAAGGGAGCAGAGTTGGGACGAGGATACGCGACAAGGAAAATGAAACGGCGTTAAAAGAGACCACGATACGGGACGCGCCGTCTAATGTAAATTACGCGAAATCGTAGCACGAGTGACGCCACACGGTACAAAGGGACGCTTTAGCCGCTATTTTTCCCGCTTTTCCCCCGGCTGACACGAAATATATTACGTAAATTCCCTTCTTTCGCGACCATTTTCAACGCGGGTCCACACACGAGAGTGTACGTATGAGTGCGCGCGCGCGTGTGTGTCGTGCGTGACACGGTAGAAAATGCATCGCGTGAAAATGTTTTTGCCCACGCGTTTATACCTCGACGCATAAACGACTGCATTTGCTCCGATACAGTATTCATGCTCGTTGTCCCCACCCCCAGTTTCATCCTCTCCTTCCACCCCTCGTTCCCATCCCTATTGCTTCACAGCGCCCGGTTCTCGCGTAGCAGTGTCAATATTTCGTTGTTCGTTGCATCGCACGTACCCCCACTCTATGGTCTTACAACGCATTGCATTATTCTCGAGGAAATTGCTCGGAATTTCTGCCGTTGAAATACCCCGGTTATGGGTGCCGCAAAAGTGGAAATGCACGTAAGTCTGGTTACCTTAAGGTCGATGTGTATACCACGGCTGCGCCAAAAGGCTGCCACGAATGAGAGGGAAAGCAAAGATCCTATAAAAATGGTCTGGACGGTCGAGAATTTCGCTGCGTTTCCTGTTTGCATACGTCGCGCGCAGACTTGGCAGGGAAATTTTATCATCCCGAAAATTAGCTGTTGAAGGCGTTAAACGTCTCCTTGTTGGAAAATTGTGCCGTTGCAAATGGCTAACCGGGTTTCTTAGATCTATGAACGACTCGTTTGGTGTGTGTAAATTTAATATTCTTAATTATATAAGTCTTCGGAAGACGAAGGTGTTGGCTATAATAGGAGTCGTCGCGCCAGGACTGACTTTTCGCGTGGCTATACTACTGGCGGTATCTCAAGCGCGGAACGAACGCTCGTTGGAGGCAGATAAGCGCGATGAGACTGATTAAAAAGATTGACCAAAAATTGAGTCAGCCACTTGCTGCTTTATACGCTGATCGATTGGTCGCTCGTCATAAACTCGGCGAAACAATTTACCGGTCGCATAGCACGAACAATAGCTACAAACGGGTGGAAAACCAATAACCGAATATCGAAAGTATCGAGCCGGCGCATGCCGCAACTATTCGAGCCTCCTGGAAAACTTCTATTCCGTACCACAATCGAGTGCCCATCGTCCATCGAAGAAACTTCAAACAAATATCAAAATCATTTCAATACTTTTCTGACCCGTTCTTTAAACCATCGACGCTGATAGAGAAGATAAAAAAAAAAAGACTGCTGATCGATGGTTAACGAGAAGTGACGCGCGGAATCGTAGCGAGAATTCCTTTCCTTCCAACGAACGGGAAAACTTCGTTTCAACCACGCTACTGGACTATCGCGCTAATAAGAGTAATGGACTGCGGCAGAGGGTTCGCGGCATAAAACACCATCGATAGTGGCAGCGGAATACATTCGCCGGCGCTCTGGTAAAATGACAGACAGTCTATTTGGCTGATGGCGCAGGATTTAACCAGCCGGTTCGACCACGCGAATACTTTTGCACGTACACGCGGAATAATATGCTCGAATAAGCCGACCGCGACGCTGAACGCTAGAATAGGATGACGGAGCCACGATTCTCGCTGACGAACTATGGTATCAAGCGCTCTTCGGCCGAAAAGGGACGTCATGGAACAGGAGAGACGCAACATCGACATTGGGGGAGGATTGGAAGGGAAACCGATTTCGCGAATTTAATCTCCCTGCAAATCTTTGCGGAAGCAGCGCGTATACTGTAGGTTCCATTTCAACGGGTAACACGCATGAATGGGGAGATAGCAGATTTCCGGCCGGGTCAAATGAAACATTTTTTAATACCCATTAACCAGTTGAAATGCCATTTAGCCAGTGTAATAATTCTAAAAGCACCGGTTTCAGAAGAAATAGCTTACTTCAACCCTCCATCCCCTATATCCATCCCCTACCTCTATCTCGTATGGAGATACACCATTTTTTTTTTTTTTTTTTTGTCCTCTCTTTTTCTCCGGCTAGGACGCAAAATCGAGAATACAATGGTACGCGAACAAATGCACGAGTGGCGGCGAGCTTTTAGCCGCTCGAGCATTTAATCCTGGCAAAAATACCAGGTGAACGCGTATTGTTCCGATATTAGAGGAATACCGATGGTCTATGCATTCGTGTTAACGTAATACCAGGACATATTGAGACGCTGGTAAATTGTCATCCAGTACGGTAAATCTTTTTTCCTATATTTTTCTCCTCTCTTGATTTTCAACGAATATCATATTAGAGACTGACAAGGGTAAGCCAGGCAATAGCAGGCAAATCAATGGCCGTCTAAACCATCTCCTTGGTCATGATATCATCATTTTAGCAAGCGCAATGGCAAGCATGAACATTCTGATCGTCTAATTCGTGATTTCAGCTGTCCGACAACAAGAGGGATAGGAATACATGTGATTTTCCCACGTCGGCAACCATTCGCGTACACGTACCCTGTTGTTAATTAAATTAACCTAGCCCCTGGCCTGCTGTTCGAAATTCGAGTTTGGTATTTCAGGTGAAACGATCCTATGGAATTGTAAATAATCGATTTTGCGGTGTGTATCTTTACGAAGTTATTCCTTTCAACGAGGACACCACGATTTGCCCTTTCGTCGGGGAATAAAGACGCCAATTCGAAATGCGTACTTCGAAACACGATTTCCAATTCTAGATCCATTTATACCGACTAAGAATGAATGCTCTCCAGAGGGTCGTGTATCAAATAAACAGGCAGACAACAGCAAATTCCGTACGGTTTTGAGGAAAGTTGAGTTTTCGTTGCCACGCGATGGCTCTGCTCCTACGCGGAGCATAGCACGGTAAATCACACACGGATTTTCGAAACACGCACCTGCCGCCGCCTCCTTCCGTGTCTTGTCATTCGCTTATCGGGATTATGAATCTCGCGAACGACGGTCTGCAATAAAACGGACGCTTTAAATCGTGTCAACTTTTCTCGTATAAATCCTTTTCGCCTCTCACGACAGTTTCCGTTCGTCGAACGCGCTTTCAACAGAATCCCGTGAACGTCCAACATTTGGATTAACCGTCAAAGGAATGGAATTGTTTCAGCTCGTTTCAAAGGAACAGCGGGAAAAAATTCACTTTCCTGTGTGCGGTTTCAGGAACTCCAAACTTTCGATTATTGTTCGAAACTGTTTCAAATGAATCAATAGTTTCGAAGATCAAACTGGAGCACTGCTCCGAGAAAATACTCGATATCGTTGTGAAATAGTTCAAATCGAACGGTGATCATCACTTTTATGTTTCGTTTACGGAGGAACGAGTTTAAACGCTTTCGATTTGCTAAACGCCTGTCCGAACTTTCAAGGCAGGGCGCGCGTGATTTTTGTAATTGTCGGAGATATTCTTATTCGTCCGACAGAGAGGAGCTTTTTGCGCGTCCGCGTTATTCCTCGCCGATTCTGGGAAACTTTCCCCGGAAAAGCGACTCCCTGGAAAAACTTTGGTTTTAAGCTGCTCGAGCTGCAAACTGTCATCGTCTATTTACCGGCCAGAATCCTCGGGAGGATCCACGATAAAAAATTGACGACAAAGTTGCAAAGTGAATGTGAAACAAAAAAGTGCCGGAATTTTTTCTTTCGAGAGATGCGCCACCGTTATGCGTTCAGTGGTTCTAAAATTGACTCCAGATCGGGATTAAAAATTCATCGTGGCGTATTAGGTTTAACGAGAGGTGCCAAGCCTGGATTTTACGCGGCGTACCGTGAACGAGAAGCCTACGAACGAGTAACTTTCGGTTCGTCTAGCTGGTAAGTTCTCCGAACTGGCGAGTGCTTTGAATGAAAACAGCTCGAGGCTGTTATCACTGCGGTATCGTTTCAGCGTCGTTGCAGGCTCGTACGTCGCATATAAACACCGATTGTCACGAACTGTTTTCGTTTCGATTTGTACACCACGAAATCTGAATCGGACAACGAATTATCGACCGCAGTTAAACGGTTCCTGAAATCGTTGCTTCTGTACGCTTTAAGTTTAACGAACACTCTAAATTTGCAGCGTCACAGGAGCAAAAAGAATAATTCCATTTCATTCTATCCCACGTTCTGATGCAAGCGGATCTATCGCTGTAATTACATCGGTGTAACAGCTTTTTGCATGGAATCCGCTTGAATCGTAAGACCCTCGGAATGCAGACACCATTCAGCACCGGTCGAGCGAATCTACGAGGGAAAAGAGTACGATAACGGAGCCGAAGTACAGGAGACGAGAGAAGAAAATAAGGAAGGGAGACGACGTTAGAATCGCATCGACAGTGGAAGTGCATAGTTAGACAGTAGGACTCGTGCAAGCTACCGCAAAGCAGAAGATAGTTCAGGGTTCTCGGTATACATGGTCATGATCAGCCCCGAGCGAATTTGCATTGTGGCCGGACGCTTCGTGTTTGAGCTGCACTGCAGTTCCCGTTGCATCTGCTCCGATGTTCGTTGCACTTTAATCTTCGAGGAAAATGATCGATATCCTTCCGTGCACAATCGTCACGTTTAGTCGTTAAATTAACGAACGAAACGTAATCGATTAGAATCGGACGGGCGTTACCGATGTTTCGTGCGTCACTGACACTCGAAGGGGATGCGTTTCGATTCAATGGACGGGACAGACGTAGAAACGAGAAACGTGATAAAATTGCTTAGCAATTTCTGTTCCACGTTCGACGCAGCTTTCAGACAACAATCTTATATCGACGAATTATTTTAATTGCTCGTCGTACAGCTCGAACCTTGTATCGATACGCTTGGAATACGAATCGAGTCCTGTTTAAGTGTCGATGATAACAGAATTATTGTTTAACATTAATCTGCTGAATTTTTTATTTTACAGATCGGGTCGTAGCACGGTATCAAAAGTTATCGAGGTCCGCTGGATATGTAGTTTAGCAAGGTCGATAAAAAGGACTCGCGTAGTGATAAAAAGAATCGATTGTACGTACTCTGAACCGAGACTCAAAGTCAGATCTTTCGGTTTTCCCGACCAGACTGGTCTATTATAATCGAGCTAGCTAGGTTCTCATCAGGTTTCTCCTTTTGTGGGAAATTGCTGTCTGACAAGCAGTTTAAACGAGTATCTCAGAGACCCGAATAAGACTTCCCTGCCTACGTAGGCAAGTATATCTATATTTCAATCTGAATTTATTCCAAGACCGATCTCGAACTACGAAATTCTCTTTTCGATCTGCTGCTCTGTACTCTCAAACTTGTACCGAGATGTATCTCTCTATCGCGTTCTAAGTCTTGTGCAATTATCAGGATCGTACAAGCTTGCATCGGCATTTCTAAAATTCAGTCAAACCTAACCGGATAAATAAACGAATAAATAAACGAATAAATAAACGAATAAATAGATAAACAATTGTCAATTAGAGTCAAGATAAATCTTTCTCTAGCTACCCTAGCATCCTACCTTACTAACTTTAATTCTGCATTTGCTATAATTACCACTACACAGGAAATCTAACCGTACACTTGTTGGTCACTGTTTAAAACTTTACTCGTGACGCGTTCCTGACCTCTGGCAAGCAGACGACAAACGTTCGGAATTAAATCAAACAGCGCGAGCAACGTGAGGGCAGCAGTCAAAGTTCCAACCATTCCCGAAGGAAAATCCAATCTTGCAATTGAAGAGGAAACGGAAGGGTCGCGGGACGAGCGGGCACGGTCGCGTCTGAATGGAAAACGAATCACTCGGAAAAGTTTTAGACGCGCGCAGATCAGCCCGCCGACGCGAGAAAGTTCCCGTTTATTTGATATAATCCGTTCGAGAAGGTACGACGAAAACGGTCGATGAAAAAGAATCTCGAACCCAAGAACCACAGAAAAAAAAAAAGGAAATAGAGAGAAAAAGGAGGGAAGCGTGTAGATTGAAACATGCATTTGGATCGTGCACGTGTGTTCCTCGAAGCCAAAACATTAAATAAGATCGAAACATCGCCTGATGGTTCTCAACAATGCGCAAAGTTTCAGACAAGAGCGGCCACTAAACTGGCAACTTGCTCGGTTGGCGAAAGGAAAGAAGATAGGAAAGTTTTTTAGAGTGTGCGAAAAGTGGTGGAAAGTAGAAATCTTCGTCGCACGGAGATGTCGAAAGGTGCGAGGAGATAAAAGTCGTAAAATTTAACGCGCATCGCATTCAATCAGCGTTCGTTTGTGGCTGAACGAAGAGTTCCTACGTTCGTTGGCCGAACTTTCTTGCTTCGTGTTGTACGCGTGATTTTACGATTTTCCTCTTATCTAAGAGGTTCTGAATGTTGGGCAAATATAACGATGAATCAAGCAGAATTCGCCTGGATTAAGAACTTTTAAAAAATGATTCGTCGTTCGCTCGATTATTATTGTCGATCCCAGCAGTCGATGCGGTCTTCATAAACTCTTCCACATGTGCTCGCCGATGCCCTTTCTTTTCCCAGATATAATACCACAATTCACGTGGGGTTTAGAGCGTACTGGAAGGGGCGGCCACGATAATGTGTATACGCGGATACTCGAATGGTCCCTTCAGACTCTAATTAACTCGGATATTGACCAGAGCGGCGTATATCGGCGTGTGTGCACGCCGTAACGCGGGCTTTTGCCCAATACGCGTTCGCCCGGAGTACACAAACGAGAGAAAAACCGGGTAAAAAAGTAGCTCCAATTTATCAGGGGCTTTCACGCTTTTTATCAGGGCGCCATTTTTACGAGCCTCTTCAGCGCGGCGAATGTAAACGTCAAAAACTTCGCGATCACATGCATCGAGACGTGACATTGGTGCGCGACACGAAAAGGGTCCGTTTCGAATACCTCCCGAATCGCGTTAAATGTTCGAGAAGTATCGAACCCTTTGTTTCTCTCGAGTCACGCTTGTTCTCTCTATATCGGCGAAACGCGAGAGTTGTTACCCTTCATAATGAAAAAAGAAATTTTAAATCGTAAAGCGCATCGATGAAGCTGTAGATTTTGTTAACATAGGCGATAGTTTAGTTCGCGAGTATCTGTTTGAAAGCATCTCCACCGAACTAGCAAGCTTAGGATACTCGACACGTCCGAGATTCTAGCCTCATCGAGCACAGCACGCCTCTACTTATTACGATTTCACTCACCACTCTTCGGCGTAGGGAAGATGTTGTAGGCGGAATCTCGAACCCAGGACGTGACTGCAACATACTCCTTGACGAACGTCGGTATTTCGCACCTGAGAACACCGGTATTTCCCGGCAGAACGTAAGCGTCTCGCACTTGGATCTCGTACTTTTGACGCACCACTAAAAAAGGAAGAGAGAGTTACGAGATCACTTTCCTGAGAAAGGAACTATAAAGTCGACAACACTCCTAACATATTTCCATGAAGTAGCGTAACATTTATGAAACAGAAAAAGAGTGGAGAGAACAAGTTATATAATTACGAGGAAAAACGTCACAGTTGCAACGAAGAAGAATCTAAACAGATTTTCCTTAAATTTCTATGCTACTCGACTCAATTTAATTTAAATTATTGCGCACAGCCATCGATGCCCACAATAGAGAATCGCAGAACCAAAATAGCTTATGGCCATAAGCTCCGAATTCAATCGTTAATAACAACCAACCCCTCATCGTTAACTCCAGTAACAATATAATGTACTACGCATTTTCTATTACCGGTTCATTATTCTGCTCGCAAACAACTTTGCTTTTCAACTCGTCTGCTACCCGTACTTTCGGTAATTAGTGCCTCCCTTTCACGTTTTCAGTTCTGTTTTTCTCCCTCTTGCATACAATCCAGCCCCCCCCCCCTCCACTTTCTCCATGCAATCCAATTCCGCGATTTTTTTTCCAGAAATTTGCTCAACTCACGAGTCGCTAAACGCGATAAGTGATTCTTGGCAGGGCTGGTCGCGATTGTTGCTCGCTGCAACAGCGACGAAATCTGTCGTTACCCTCTTGTGCTGACGATGGAGTGCGTTTCCCGTCGGTTTCTCACGGTTGAACGCACACAAATGTATACGACGCGAATACTAACAAGAGCTCGCCCATTTTTGCTACTCGCGAAAACGCGAGTGGAAGGTTGGCGGAGAGCTAGAAGCATGGCGGATCTTGATCTTGGCAGTGAGAGCTGCTTGTTAGCCATAAGCGGCCACAAGTTCCAGGCCGTGCATCTGCGACTCGGGGGATGATGCAGCGGAGCGGCGATAAATGTAGTTGGCTCGGCTCTCTTAAGTCGCGATCATTCTTCCACTTCTCCCACGAGCCCGTGGTTTAGAACGTCATTCCACGGAACGGCCGATTACGTTTACGAGCAGCGAGAGATAGCTAGCTGCCGGAGACACGGTGGCATCCGATAGCAAAGAGACTTCCACGGTGTTCTGGCAATTTTTACGCCGCTAAAAAACACCGGATCGCGAGGCCAAGGCGCTAAATATTCTCCCATCCGATGCTCGTGAAACGTAACGCTAAATTCATAGCCGGAGAATGCGACCATTCCTAGCTGCATCGCGCTCAATGACGTAATTGCGAACCACGATACTCCGGAAGTGTTTTGAGGCAATTTTTTTTTTTTTTTTTTTGCTGGATTACTACCCGCGTTTCCTAGTTCGAGGTCCGAGAAACGCGCTTTGTCCGAACGATTCTGTACGTTTCTCTGCGAGGAAACTCTCCATTCGCCGCGAGATATCGCGAAAAATAGTGCTCTCGTTATCGTTGAGTGGCTGGCTATGTTAAAGGTACACAAAATGCTTACGAGTTTTATCGAATAAAAAAAAAGCGAAAAGAGAAAGAAAAAGGATAAAAAGGTAACAATACACCTCCATTAATCCGTTGAACCATTTCCTAAGAATCATGAAAATGGAAATGGAAGAACGAGAAAGACTGGACGTGGAAAAGTCTAGCATCCGGTCGAAAGAGGAAAGCAATTGGTCGGAAGAGGAGAAATAAAGGTACTCACCGGCCTTTACCGTGATTTCACGGCCCAACACCCTTCCGACGCTGTTCGAAGCTTGACATCTATAGATGGCCGAGTGAACGTCGTGTCGGTAGGTCTCCGCTCCGAACGGCAAGAAGTACATCGAACCGTTCACCAGCATCTCTCGGATGTGCGGTATAGGGTGAACTGGCGACCCATCTCCCATAAACCAATCAATTCTCGGCAGAGGGCTGCCCTGGGCTGAACAATGGATCATTGCCCCGGTCTCGTTCGAGAATTCGACCGACGAGCGTGGCTCCGAGATCAACACTGGACCCTGACTATCCAGCACCACTCCTCGTCCTGTAACATGGATCATGCGGTGTGTTCCGTTTAGAAGGATCGATGCTCGGACACGCGTAAAATTGAGAAAGCTATGGGAAGACACGAAAGGGGGCCTGGCCGACGTTGTAACGTTAATTTCTGTGAAACTGTATCGGGTTAAATTTTGGAAAAATTGTTAACTTATCAAGGAAACGTGGTACGCGTTGATTAAGCATATTAATAAGAATAATGAATCGTTAATTGTTAGGTAAGTTTGTATACACATCTGTGCGCTTTATCTTTGTGGTTATACGTAATAAAGGTGTTTCGTCTATTATTTGGTAAGAAAAGGAAAACGTTTTATGCGTCTCATGGGAGACATCGAACTCGAGAGCTCTTTAAAGGGAGTACAGTTGGGTATCAACCTGCTCGAAGTACTCGCTTTAGAATACTCGAGCATTAAAATTACTTGTTGATTTCAATAACTAAATAATTAAAAGAAACCCGCCAAAACAGAGAATACTATAATTATAGTTTTAGTTGGTGTTCCACGGAATTCGTCAACAAATCAAGGTAGAAATTCCATTTGAAGAAAAGAAACAGAAGAGGCGAAGGACGATCTGTCGTCGTATGCTCGAAACTGATCTAAACAGAGATACTTTTAAATAGAATACGGATGAAATATGTCTGACGGAAAGAGGATTACGCTATTCTTCGCTAAACGAATAATTCATGCGAAGACGAATCTAATCAATAAGGATATTCGACCGGAAAAAGAAACAATTGGTTTCTGAATATTCTATCGCACGAACAGACGCTTTGAGACCTCTTCGATATTCTTTGCGCGTCTGTGGTAAGTAGTTTATATCGTAAAATGCACGAAACCCAGTGATCTACGATACATATATACAAACAAGTCGTATATAATACTTGTATACGTATATATCTGTCCGGTAAACACCGGAGGATTTTCATTTTGTCGTAAAGTATCGCTCGAAGGAGCAGAGTGGCTTCACGAACGATGTACCAATAACACCGAAATCGATCATATTGGAACTTCGTCTTGTCAGTTATTACAGTCTGTGCTAGAAATTATTCACATTTTTCACCGGGGATGCGGCGAGGTCATCGTTTAAACGCGAAATAATATAATATGAAACATGTCCGAGCAATTTCAGATATTTATGAACGTTTAATTCGTTTCGTAGCCGCGAAACCGTTTCGATCTCGCGGGGCAAAGGACGATCGATTTTGTACGTCTTCGATGAAACATTCAAAAGGAAAGGATAACAGAATTCATTACAGAATTCACGGTACCAAAATAATGATAAGAAACCATCTTCGCGGCGACAATAAAGCGCACGTACGCGCATCCAGGTTCGTCGAATAGCGTGCAAATCGTCGCCTTTCTCCGCAACGCTCTCCGATTGTAACATATACCGCTGTTCCCCGTCCCTACCTCGTATCATTTCCTCCCCGAGCGTTTCCTCTCTCGTTTCTCCTCTCGTATCCTCTTTTACAACCCTTGTCTCTCTATCAACAGCTTCCTCTCGTCCCTATTTCGACTGGGCGAATCTGATAGAGCATTCCAGGTGCAGCTGATGCCAGACCATAGCCAGAGAGCTTTGTCTATGGAATTTCGAGAGCCGTGTTTTTCGGTGATCGGTTCGAACGTGCAAGGTCCATAGGAAACTTACCGAGAATACGAGGAAATGGATGCATTATGTATGATGATTTGATAAGCAGAATTTCGATAACTCGGAATACGTGGAACCGCTAAGAGTTCGCCGCGACCAACCTGTATCGCGGTATCGCGTTCATCGAGCCTGTGCACGCCTCCATGTTCCGGAAAGGCGTTTATGTCCGGCGCTTCCTGCGCTCTACGAGCGCACGATGCACCTGCGCCCTCGGTTTACAGCTATGCAGCGTCGCCATTTACCGTGCATTTATACACACGTCAGCTCGCTGCTTTTCACGAACATGTACACTGGTGCACATATGTGTACACATCCATACAAAGGTACAGGTATACGTTCGGAGTGCAGAGTGCACCACGTATCGTGTGCAACGGTGCATCTGCTGTTCCCGCGGGCGTTCTTCTCTTCCTGTGGAGCGAACGCTCGCTGGTGCGCTCGTCGAACGACGACGATGGGAAATATGGTTAAATTAGTATGCGTATAATGCAGTTTGTCGTTGCCAGTGAAGGCTGCCGTTAAAGGGGTTACTGTGAGAGGAACTATGTCGGTGTAAAGGAAAATTCTGCTCGACGTTCTTCTTGTTTGCGAGAAAATTCAATAAAGATTCTGTTTCATTCGATAATCAGTAGCTTCCTCCGATTCTGTGCTCGCTTTACCATCCGTGAATCGTAGACGGATACAATATGAAATAATGGCTCTCTGATGATGCATTTGCGTTCCGTAACTCGACGGGTTATTGTTCAATGTTCTTCGCTATGAATACAAACTCGGATCCTCCAACCGTTGAATGCTTGTTCCGCTAATTAAACTATCTGGGTTACCGAGAAGTTTCTTCTTTCTAAGCGCAACGTTTAAACAGGATCATCGTAACCGAAAATTTTGAAGAAACGGAGTCGACAGATCAGACGATAACACCGTTGATAAAAATTGCTCGGGCGTATAAAATTCTCTGATTATTTTCGCAGAATTTGGATCTCGCGATACGAAACGAACGTGGAATCGATTATCTCGATAAAATATACACGAGACCATCGGAATTTAATTCTCCTGTACAGTTTTCAAAGAAACGCGTTAATTCTTGTCATCAGCAATGTACTCTCGAGCAAGCAGGTACACTTGTTATATGCGACGATCTGTGAAAAAGCTGACTTTGCCTCGTTAAAAGATTGGCTGAGCTGGCGCTTAAAAACAAAAATCGAACGTTAACGCGGTGTCTGGATAATCGTGGAGAGCGAACACGGACAAACAGCGGGACGATAAATTGAACGTGTATAATTCCGCGTCATCGCGTTTTTATCGTTCCGCACAGGCGCGTACAATGCGAGAGTACTCGGTTCTCATAAATGCAGTCTCTCTTTTTTTCTTTTTTTTTTTTTTTTTTTTTTTTTCCNCACGCAACGAGGAAGAATACACTGTTCGGCCGACTGCTGTGACTACGCGTGCGAAAGCAAAAGCTCGTGAAACACGTGAATCCATCGGAGAACGAAGCACGAGGCGGTTGAATGAGATGCACGAGAAATATGCTTTCCATGATTTCCTTCCTTTCTATGCAACATCTTGACAAAGAATCGGTCCAAAGGTTCGCGTCGCGTACATTGTAGCATATTCGTATTTCGTTGAACGCGTTTGACCAACTGGCCTTTATATTACACCGAGTCAACTCGGGTTGTACACATCGATGCGCAATAGGGTTTCGATTCCTCTTCATCTCCTCGCACGAACTGTCCGAATTCCCATACCCTTTCCAGTTATCGTACGTTTGCAGTATCTCACTGGATGGTCAACTGCGAAGTTTAACGAACTGAGTGGTAATCAATATTGTATCAGCGAATTCAAAATTTAAGCCAGAGTTTGTCGTTCGATTTTGTTTACGACGTCCATGCACGAAATACAAAAAACAAAAAAAAAAAGGACCAGAATCTCGTAAACGGCACGTAAATAATCGCCACGGGTTCACGAATACTTGATAAGACACTTATTAAACATTGCAAGGCAATATCCATTACCGGAGGACATGAAATTCATCCTCCGTTCGTTGCGCATCTGCTACCACGCGCATAAGGGCGCGTATAATACGTGGTTGCATGGAACACGATTGAACGCGGCTTAATTAATCACGGCGAAATTCGGCGCTAAAACTTGTTTGCAGTTGCCCTGCCCGGGGCGACGGGGCTAATTTCGCTTATGCCAGGAAACACCGGTACGCGATTTAGAGCGAATTTCCGGCCGTCCACCGCGGATCGTTGGCAAACTTCCTTTTTTGTTATCGTAGAATTTTCACGGAGGTAGTTTCATGTTATAAGAGCTTTCGTTTCCTTTTTTTTTTTTTCCTGGATCAGTCGATTACGCAACAAAGGGAAACGGGAAAAATTTATGCGTTTACACAAGCTATTTCCACTGTTGCGTAACCACCGGATAACTACGTTACCAGAGACAATTATACGCCGACAATGTACTCGCCACAATTGCAAGCTGCTGTCTCTCTATTCTCTGACACGATGCAACTATTTGCCGGTGTGTATTTGCCTCTCATTTATAACGTGTCTCGGAAAATTCCAAATATTGTGCAACCTCGTCGTAGCAAGCAAGTTCTCTGCACGTTGAGCGCGTCGTCGCCGGCCACATTTAGTCGCACAGACGACACGGTACCGTTAATTCGTCGCGTTTCGTGGCTTCAACGACTTTGCATCGACGTAATTTCGCGGCGTGCACGCATCGTTGACTCTCTTATTCTCCTTAGAGAAATCTACTTTTGATCGCGACGCGCGTGTTTTACGCTCGTACTACTCGATACGCGTCCGTTCCACCGTATACGCGATGTTCCTCGTGAATTCGCCGGCTGAAACGCTTCCTTCATTTTCGAACCCGCGAATGGATGTTTATAACGAAAATGTTTTTGCTTCGCGTGGAACGTTAAGCGGATGCTAGAGTTGCTTTAACCTTTTTACTTCGCTCAAAAAACGAGTTTCGTGACCAAAGCAAGAACCACTTTCCACTCACCGCGAGAGGCGTTTACTAAAAAAAAATTCAAGAAAAAAGGAAAAGAAAAAACGGAAACGCATCGCGCCATAAAATTCGTCCGAAACAATTCTTGCACGCTCAAACGAACAAAATGAAAATTACAAAATTGACCATTCGCCAAGTATTTGGGTCACTGGAACATTCTATAAAAAAAAAAAAAAAAAAGACAGCGAAGAAAAAAATATATATACGTGTAACATTTATAGTCTTGTATGATTTGAGACGAGAGAAAAGCATCGATGGACCGAATATCGCTGGACAAAAAAAAAAAAAAAGACGGATCGTCGACGATTCGTTTGAGAATTTGACTGCGCTGTCGGGGAAATCGGAAGCTCGATTCGTGCCGTTAACCCGAACTGTTCAGAGGCGCGTCGGGGGAAGAGGGTAGGCGCTTTAATTCTAATTAGACAGAGCCGTAGCTGGATGTAATTTAAGACCGTCTCGAGGCTCGACTCGGGGCAAACGATAAAGCTTTATCTTGGGATTTGGCATTGGATCGATTTTGAAAGAGAATCACGTCGAACACCATACGGTAGAACTCTCGAACTTGAGTTTCGAGAACAGCGAATGGTGCTTTAACACCGGGTACTTCCGCTTCTCGATGGTCAAGTACGAATAACGATTGTTGTCGGGACTTTATATATTCTCGGTTATCCCCGTTTCGTCTATTTCAGGTGCAATCGAGTTTTACATCGTTGTATCTCGCGATGTAATAATTATCGTCCAACCTGGCTCAACATTTCTTGAATCGGATAGACGTTTTTTATTAATTTCCCGAAGTTTTAACGATACTAACCGATCGGTTTCAATCGACGCGCCTACTTTCGTTAATTATTGCCAGTTTGAACAAAGTGTATCCGCTGTGGGATCGATAGTGCAAGTCACGATTGTCTTTCAGTTCCGCTCGGCTAATCCGGCTTAAGCGCCTACATAAATACGAATATATTTCGCATACGCGGTAGCCGAATTTAGCTGCAATGCAGTGGCGCGATACGAGAAGTGGCTTGGATTTTGCCAGCACGCGTACACTGTTAGGATCGTTTGATCGGGATCATGGTTAATTTCACCGTTGGTTATGGAGCACAATACCGTACCAATCACGCCGTGACTTCGCTGCATTGCGCAGTCCGATTGGTTCCTCAGCTGCAACCGCGTACACGCGCATCCTTACGTGCACACGCACACGGGTGAATCGTGCAATTGTACGATCGAGGTCGTGCCATGGGTATAGAAGATGCGCGGGTGTGCACAGGTTGCACGTACACCGATGTTACTCGCACAATCGTACGCGTGTAATCGACGGCCAGATAAAGCTGTGAGACGGATCAATCCGTGACGAAGCCATCGACTTCCTAATGCTAAATTTCGTTTCAATCTCATCGACTGATCGTGTTCTATTCGTACAAAGAACACGACAATCCCATCGAACCAGACACATGACTCAATTATGAACCAAATTCAACGATGCATCACCTTGTCACCGGCAGACTTTTTAATTCGAAAATACCGCATCGACGAATAGATAGTCTCTCTCCATCCTCCACCCTCGATGCATTCCATTGCGCACATATGACCGAGTGACAGTTACGTGATCCGCTTCCTTCATCCTAGCAGCCCGATACACCATACACCTGTGCCAGTCTACAATTATGCACCGGAGCCATTTATGCTGCATTTATACACTCGCCTCTGCCGTTGCCTCTCTCTTTTCCGCCGTTCCACCTACACATATCGAATTGCTCGAGCTGCGAGTATGCGCGTCACACGAATGTGCATGCACGTACGTGACCATCAACTGTGTAAACGTTGCGCCGCTGCTGCTACTGTTACTCCGAACCAGCCCTGTATTCTCGCGTTGCACCTCCTGATTAATTACAGAGCATAGTTACGCTGCAGCGACGCTGCATTATCATTCAGCGCACGAAATCCGCGCGTCACTGACGAATTAACCAGTCTGACTCCTTTGATATCGAACGGTCGAACGGGTGACCGGTCCTTCCTATTCAAAAATTCGAGTAAGAAGATGGTATTGGACAAAAAAAGAAAAAAAAAAAAACGGATCGTCGACGATTCGTTTGAGAATTTGACTGCGCTGTCGGGGAAATCGGAAGCTCGATTCGTGCCGTTAACCCGAACTGTTCAGAGGCGCGTCGGGGGAAGAGGGTAGGCGCTTTAATTCTAATTAGACAGAGCCGTAGCTGGATGTAATTTAAGACCGTCTCGAGGCTCGACTCGGGGCAAACGATAAAGCTTTATCTTGGGATTTGGCATTGGATCGATTTTGAAAGAGAATCACGTCGAACACCATACGGTAGAACTCTCGAACTTGAGTTTCGAGAACAGCGAATGGTGCTTTAACACCGGGTACTTCCGCTTCTCGATGGTCAAGTACGAATAACGATTGTTGTCGGGACTTTATATATTCTCGGTTATCCCCGTTTCGTCTATTTCAGGTGCAATCGAGTTTTACATCGTTGTATCTCGCGATGTAATAATTATCGTCCAACCTGGCTCAACATTTCTTGAATCGGATAGACGTTTTTTATTAATTTCCCGAAGTTTTAACGATACTAACCGATCGGTTTCAATCGACGCGCCTACTTTCGTTAATTATTGCCAGTTTGAACAAAGTGTATCCGCTGTGGGATCGATAGTGCAAGTCACGATTGTCTTTCAGTTCCGCTCGGCTAATCCGGCTTAAGCGCCTACATAAATACGAATATATTTCGCATACGCGGTAGCCGAATTTAGCTGCAATGCAGTGGCGCGATACGAGAAGTGGCTTGGATTTTGCCAGCACGCGTACACTGTTAGGATCGTTTGATCGGGATCATGGTTAATTTCACCGTTGGTTATGGAGCACAATACCGTACCAATCACGCCGTGACTTCGCTGCATTGCGCAGTCCGATTGGTTCCTCAGCTGCAACCGCGTACACGCGCATCCTTACGTGCACACGCACACGGGTGAATCGTGCAATTGTACGATCGAGGTCGTGCCATGGGTATAGAAGATGCGCGGGTGTGCACAGGTTGCACGTACACCGATGTTACTCGCACAATCGTACGCGTGTAATCGACGGCCAGATAAAGCTGTGAGACGGATCAATCCGTGACGAAGCCATCGACTTCCTAATGCTAAATTTCGTTTCAATCTCATCGACTGATCGTGTTCTATTCGTACAAAGAACACGACAATCCCATCGAACCAGACACATGACTCAATTATGAACCAAATTCAACGATGCATCACCTTGTCACCGGCAGACTTTTTAATTCGAAAATACCGCATCGACGAATAGATTAGTGAAACGAGTGGCTCAGGGTCAGACGCGTTTCACCGATTCGCTTCTTTGCGGCACGATCGTTTTACTCGTCACGGACGCTTTCTTTTTTAATTCACTTGCAGCAAGCATGTCCTTTATGCATGCATTGGGATTTCCAACTCGCTTGTTCCCAGAAATTTTAAATTGTAAATAAGATTCTTGTCGCTTCTCTGTTTAGCGAGCAGGAAATGTTTGTTGGATTTTCCTAAAATTGCGAAATCAGTGTGACTCATAAATCAAGGTTTCACAGTGACGTTAACGAAATCTGTGTAATCAAGCGATCCAACCAGAATTCCGCTTTTGAATACCTGACACGTGGGTTTCCGTGAACCGTTCCTATACCTTCGGCGAAATCGGAAAATAGGAAAACAGGAACGATCGACAGAAAATGCTGACACGTGAGAGTCACGCGACAGACTTCCGACACGCGAGAAGCTTTCCTGAATCGGTTCCACAGCTCGTGGCGGTCCAACTTCCGGGTTGTTCGCCTATCTCTCTTTTTATCCATGGCAATCCTCCACATTATGTACCGTGTCGGCATCTTACCGGCTCACTTTGAACAGCGTCGATTGCCTGGCTCTTCGAGCACATAGGTAGACACATTATGCACGCACCATGGAGCATGTTGGTCGCGGACGGGTTAAGCGAGCGAAAGGAAGAAAGAAGGGAAATCGACGGAATCGACGATAAAATTAGTTCGCCGCGTCACGGAGAGCCTTATACCTCGTCTGGTTTCCCTTTCTCTCTTTCTCGCTTCTCGTCCAACTATTCGATTTTCCTTCTTCTTTCTCCGATTCCCTCCCGTCTGGTTGTCCTTCTCGCTTTCAACCGTCGCTCTCTGTTTCTCCGTCCCTTTCTGCACGACGCGGATGAATATATTTCCCTCGGCAGCGTCTTCATCCGACCGAATGGAAGAATCTAGCGAGACGGGAGCAATATCGGCGGAAATCGAATCGCAAAATGGAGAAAATGACTGCGAGTGCTTCACCCTATCACAAGGAGGGACGGGACGAGAAAATCGGGAGAAAGGTGAATGAATAGGAACGAGAGAGAGAGAAAAGAGAGAGAGAGAGAAAAGGAAAAAAATGGGGGAAAAGACGAAAAGATAGAGAAAGATGGACTATCCGGAAACAGAGAAGAAAGAGGTACGAAGACAGAAATTCATTGGACGGAGAAAGACAGACAAGGATGAGAGAGCGAGAGAAAGGTGGAACGCATTCCTGGGCGAGTTAATCCCTGGAGTCTGGAATGGCTGACAATTCCATGGATCCATGCTTTCTGCTTTCCGCCATGCTTTTCGCGATCGTCTGCGTTCTCGTACGTGCGATCCAGTTGAAGTACGCGTGAACCGCGAAGCGCCTGTAATAATATCGTCTACGATCGATTCGTCTATTCCTAATATCGCGAAACTTATCGTAAACAGATCGTAATGGGACTGGAAGCTGGGGTTCTTACGTATGGCTGCACGTGTTTGTTAACGCTTCTACCATCGAGTCTGGGAACGAGCTCGGTCCGCTGACCCGATCGTTACCATAAGCAGCTTACAGGAAGCCTGTCGGATTGTCAGTTATCTATGTTATATTTCTGTCGTCCTCGCGAATCGCTATTTGCCCTTTCCGCTTTTCTGTTTCTATTTTTACGCTTCCTTGGTCGTATATCGAGAAAATAATTCGATGGTGAATGGAAATAGAATTGGTACGTATCGATTTCAGCTCTTTGTGGATCGTAGTATTAAATTGTCATGAATCGTAGAAACCTAGTTTTGCGTTCGATACCGTGATACTTGTTTCAGATTAAATCCCTGTCGATGAAGCGTGTCATTTCGCAAGCTAGAAATTCTCAATTTATTCAGTCTTCAACGATCGTCTGAAATCAGAATCCGAGAATTTTTTAACGAACGTCGACAGGCGCAATCAACGATTTCTAACTGTTCTGTCTAACCGTCAATCAAACCAATCTTTTCCTATCACGCGAATAGAGTAATTGGCATCTAATCTCACGAGTGCCACTGAAAAACTGAAAAACTTCCACTTTTCAACGAGCTTGATGCTCGACGTTAACTCGTTAACCGCTATCGCGAAGAGGATACGTGTATCGTGCTCGAGAGAGAATCCGAGAGAACTATCATCGCAACTACACACTGATTCAACCAAGATTTATCATCGTCGATTTTATCGAAATATAAATATTATTCTTAAAGAATAAAAAGTGACGTCGAAGAGAGGGAGCAGAAAAAAAGGGATAAAAAAACAAGTCGATTCATCGGATAGAAAATGAAGCGCAAAATGCAATTAGCCGAGCTACTGGATAATTGAAACAGTGAACGGGAAATGAGCTCGCGGCAAGGTAATACGGTTGAGCCCTTCTTACTACTCTTAGTTCCAGAGAAAAGGAACACCTTGAGAAACGAACAAAAAAGGGGTCGGTCGTGCGACGACGAAGAAAGCGTTTGACGACATCATGGTGTCGCTTCTTCGTAAACTGCTTAGCAGCAGATAGTGGCTGGCCGAGTTTCTCCGTTGCCGAAGTAACTTTCTTAATCCTCTTCTTAGCCGAGTTAATCTCTGCGATTAATGCCTTCCTAACCCGCTACCGTTCGAAGAATACCTCCTTCCGGCCGTCGAACATAGTCATGTCACATTTTTCCGCTCAAATCCAACGATCGATCGGGGTGCACGACAAGTGGTAAGTATTTGCGTATCGAGGAAAGCTGATTATATTCCATGGATGGAAGAAAGCGAGCGAAAAAAAGAAAGAAAGAAAAGAAACAAATAGAAAAGATAGAAAAAATAAAAGAAAAATGGAATACAGAAATAGTGGCGAACACGATATTGGATAGCAATAATTCTTCGGTCACAGTTAATAATTTCTCCTTCGTTTTGGACTGGCGTCAACGGAGCGATGTCAATAAATACGACGATAAATCAGGTACAAATCGGTATAGAGCCCAGCTGCACAATTCAGATGCATCGATCGCGAGTCCAAGAGACAAAAGAATTAACCAGACACCTGCGTCGTCGTCGCTTCGCGTCCTATTTTTCTGGGAAATTAATCACGAATGTCGGCGATTGCCACGCGAGCTTTTTTTCAGGAGCAAACGAGCGCAGCCACGGTAATCTCGCTCGATGCGCGACGGTGTATAGACGAGGCTGCATCCCCTTTTCTTCTTCTCCGGCCAGGTGTTCGTAGCTTATCACTCACCAGCATCCGCACTCCAGCGACACGCTGAATTAGCATAATACCATCGGCGTCGTTACGAGCCAGTGAAACTCTTCAGGATACTTCAATGCTCCGATACAATGGAATATCGATCGCAACCGAGAGAAGCCAGTCTCGCCGGAGGTGCAGACGGCGAAACGACGCGGCTCTTGATGTATTAAAGGGTGCTGGGCGAAACATACAGAGGGGTCGAAGAGGGGCGGGGGAGGGGGCTAACCAAGGGGCCAGACAAAGGCGCGGCCAAGGGTTACGCCGATCTCCAAACAATTCTCTGCTTAGCCACGGGAAAAAAATAAAATTGCGGTTCGCCAGGCCACGTACGGGGATGAGCCGCGCGAACAGCGGAGAAAGAATATTCGTATCGTTTCGACGAAGTTGATGAAAACAAGAAAAACGAGCAGAATAACGCTCGGAGAAAAAAGGAATGCATGAAAATAACCGTTGCAGTCTCGTCGTGGAATTTTTTCATCCCTAGCTCTGTCCGTCCGACGAAGAAATGTACGAGCGTATTATAAGGGCCATCGTCCACGCGTTGTTCGCGCCGCCAAGTTAAACTACGACTAATTTCTCCGCTTAACGTCTAGCTGCGGCGAATGAAACGCGTATCCAGTGAGCACATGGAAATTTCGTCGAGCATTTTTAATCAGACGCCCCATTTAAAAACTGAGTCCGCTTCAGGCACGAAGGAAGGGTTCGGTTCGACGTTGGTTGGGTCAAGTGAGCAGCATGGTCCATCCATTTGCATCCGTGGAAAGAGAACCCGTATCCGACCGTTGTATTTTACTTTTAAACGTGAAATTCTGGTCGCAAATTTAGCGGTACGTTATCCAGAAACTTCCTACGGTTTTGTTCGCTGATTCGATGCCGCGAGATCGAATCTGAAGATTATTCAAAGGTCACAGAACAACAAAGTTACTTAAAAGTTGCTTAGGCGCTTAAAATCGAGGACTGTCGATTTCCGAACGATATAATGGTATCGATTAAAAAAAGAGGAACTACATTTTTGCCCAGTTACGTTCCGTCGATATACGCGTTTCAGAAAACCGTGACAATTTTCTGGATGATTTCATGATACGCGTCGCGCATTCGCAGCCGCCTCCTATGAATTCAGCAATTTGTGTCACGCGCTAAAACGTTATTCTAATTTCGACGAGAGCGAATCGCGTCGACGAACTTCCTGTATTTTAGGCAGTTTTGTGCAATGTGCCTCGCCGACCTCTCGCATTCTGTCTCATTTTGCATTCTAATTACAAGCTACACGGCGCCACGTAAATCGTAAATTATTTTCAATTGTCGGATAAAATATGGCACGCATACAAAGTGCCGCCGTCACGCCGCCGCGTCGTAAATGCAGTCTGGCCGCAGATATTGTTCATTATGCGCTATCCATCGTTAATTACTCCGAATATAATTAAAGGGGAGGGGGGAGGGCGAACTGGATGGACGAACGCAGAGGGAGAAGGCTAGGTGGGCGTTTACGGAGTATAGGCTCGACTCTATTGTACCTTTTGCCTCCAATTTTTTCTTCTCTTTTCCACGCTCCTACTCTTTTCTTTTTCTTTCTCCCTTCCGCCATCGTATCGCGTCACTTAATTCACCCGCGCAAACGTAGCCAGAGCCAAGACGTTTATTTATGGCAATTTAACTCGAAACTCCATTCGCGGGGCGCACACGCTTCGTTTAGTACGCCGCATTTAAAAGTTCCATGCGAGACAAAAGTTTCGCGGCGTTAATAGTTCCGACGAACCTCGCTATACCTACAAATTATTCGTGTTTCGCCTTTCCCCAATTAATTACCAACCCTTTTAATTTGCTTCTATTTTGTAAGACTTCGCGCGTTGCAACGTAAGCCTCCGGTTTCGCGTTAACGAAAACTCTCGCCTATTAACGAACTCGTTATTGTTGTTGCCACACATGTTTCCCAGATTCTATATCACTCGTCAAGAAATTGAATATCATCGAAAATGTTAACCACGAAATTGTCGGTATTCTCCTACCGTTGGACCGTCCTCTTTAAATCGATCGACTTATGGTTTTTCAATATCCCCTATTACAAGAAGAAGTTATTTCGCGATTTAATAGCCGATTACTTTTCTCCCTTTGTGGAACGAAATGAAACGAGACGTGGCCCTGATACCTTCCAAAGACACGCGATACCGTTCATATCCCAGCTTCTCTTCGGTAGATAGATCGTGGATGCAATCAATGCAGCGTCGCGTGGGTGCAATTTAGAAGTCTGTACAACTTTTTGTGCAAGGAAATTAAAGTAGCAGAAAAAAGCTCAAGAAGAAGAAGAAGAAGAAGAAGAAGAAGAAGAGAAAAAGAAAGCAGAAGGAAAGATGAAAGATACAGGAACATCTACTTGCTAGCTTGCAGCCATAGATGTTCCATAATCGCTACGAGGAGCATCCCGCGACAAGTTCTTCGAGGGCGCGTGCAAAAAGTCCATGCCACACCCGTGAAATAAATTAAAACTGTTCCCTTTATGAACCAGCGAAAAAGTCTCGGCGCGATTCGTTCAGTGGAAATCGGGATGTACGAGCGCTGCATTCGATAATTGCGATGCGGTCGGACGCAATTGGAGCATGTGGACCAGACATTTTCGTAATTCGAGCGAAACCACGACACGCCAGATAACTGTGACAAGCTTCGCGCCACCGATGCGAATTGCAGTTTCGAATAAATTAAACTTCCCTTCTCCTTTACCAAGGTACACTTTCTTTAAGCTCGCTTCTAGCTCTCTGTTTCAACGCTCGCTGTGCGAACGTGTGCTCGTTTAAGTCCGTAAAACGCGGTAAGATGCGTGTCTTTGAAAATTCAGACGGTCCATAGCTGTGAGAGTTTCGATGGAGCTCGAGTCCAGAAGGATCAGCGTGGACATCTCGTAAAACGATAGGAACTCTGAGAAAGGTGTTCTCTCGTTGACAGTGTTAATTCTTTTCTCGTGTTAAAATAGACGATCAGAGATGCAGAGTGAATTTTTTCTTTTTTTTTTTAATTAACGTAAGTATCGCAAAAGCTTTCTTCTTCGGATAAGTTATTAGATTTAATTCGAACCTGAGCTAGGTTTAAAGACAATATTAAATCTGTAGAATGAATAAAGAGTTCTGCTTCGTATTCCTTTATTCCATTATCGTAATTTGTTGAACAGTACTAAGTACGTCCATATAAAAAACATCAAGATATTAATTCTTGGAATTCGTAGGAAAAATGTCGTACCTGACACATCTACTACACTTTTTCTTCTACTCAAACAAACGAATTACAAAAATGTATCCTTTTCACTGTGTCTTCCGCAGATAACCCATCTTTTCCCTTTTTTTTTCAAAGAAGGAAACGGTTTTAAGAACTTGTAAATCCGAATTAGCTCGCGGACGTCAAGACAGTGAGGCGGAATCGAGGCGGAACGACGCGCGGCAGAACGTAACGAGCCAGCGCAGCCATGTGAACTGGACATTTTCGAAATTTAGGGCAAGCCGCGATATATAGGAGGACAGAAGGAGGGAAGGTGGGTGTTGGTTGCGCAACGTCATCAGCTTGACAGATCGATCGTAATTAAATCGATGCGATCCGACGCGCTGCTCCCGTACCCCATGGACTTAACTCTAAATCTAGGAATGGGGTCGATCGAAGCCACCATCAGGATGCATTATGGAGCCAGAGAGGACATGCTCGTAGATAGGTGGACGCGGTGGGCGACGGGGTTATCTCGCGCCTATTTGCACGATAGTCCTGTTTCCGATTAATCAGGTCCCCTGGAATTAACGCAGACCCCAGGGACTGCGTCGCATCTCACACGTATGCATACCCATTACACGTTCCTCTCTCTGTCTCTCCCTGGCCTTTTCCTTTCTCCATTCCGCTCACGTTTCCTCTCTCCTGTCCCATCTACACCCCTCTGCGTCGATGCCTTCCTCCACCGACCGCCTCGTTCTGTCCTTCCTTTACCTTCTGCTACACCATCCGTCTCTATTCGTTTCATTTGCATACGTGTACACTCTTCTCCCGACCGTTCTCTCCCTATCAATTATATTTTACTCTTTCTCGCTCAGTTGATTCCTGTTACTTTGTGGTCCTATCCTTTTCGTTCCATCCGTTCCATCAATTTTTTCCATCCCATCTTTGTCTATCATCGGCATCGATTCCCTTTCCCCTTTGTAATACTTTGATGCATTCTTTCCTCCCCTCGAGTTCTCTCGTTTCTCTCGTTTCTCTTGTTTCTCTTGGTACTTTTCTAATCAATTTTGCTTCACCACCACACTTTCTTGTCCTTACTCTCGATTTTTCGAAACAGGTTCCAGAGACACGACTGAATGCCTTCGGTTACTAGTTATCGGTGTGTATATTGGCCACTCTCGCTAGTCCTCGTTTCAAAGCAACCATTCCCCAAAGGCATTTTTACTCCCATCCATTTATCCTTCTTTTTAAAAGTCGCAATGCTCTCCGCAGCTGGGTCTTTTTTTTATTATCCACCACACAGGCCCTCTGTGCAGCACCATAAACGTAGCGATCGTAGAGATCGTAGCCATCGCAAGTACGCGGTTATTCTTCCCTTTGGGACAGTTATTGACTACTCGCCCCGTGTGTTTTCCATCGACCGATCGTCGCCACCAATCGTTCGAACATACCGTTCTCTAATTACCCCTCTTCTTTCCGCGGACGTACCACGAGTGGCCCGTTATAATTGGAGAACCAACACACATACCGATGCGTTCCACCCCTCGTCAGGAGATTGATCCCCTCGGGCTGGTGCAACAGGGGCAAAAAGTGCTTACGTGCCATGTAATCCTTGCTGGATAATCGTTGAATACACGCGTTTCGGTAACAGCTAATAATCGTTGTACCAGCCTCGATGCGTTAAAACTTTTTCCCGTTTAAACAACGAGAATAGAAAGAAAACCCATCGTTGCACGAACTTGCATTCCACACCACGGTTTACCGGTTCCATATTCCAGTCTGGCGACGCGTGTTGCACTCCTGTAGCGTACGTTACCCTGGGTCCAGTGCGAGTTAACGCGAAAATTTATTTGAGTTTAATTTGAAAAAAAAAAGAAAGGAAAAAAGACGGAAAAAATCATAAGGACAACGAAGGGGAAAAAACAAGCGTGGACACGACCCCGACATTATTCCCCAAATACGCTATGTGTTTTCATGAAAATGCGATGTCACGTTGGCTCCCCATTACGTGATGAGAATCAAATTTCCTACGGTGCACAGGTGAACCATTTTCAAAGCGAGCAGCATAACCACGTTAACATTCGTACGTTTAATAATGAAATGCTTTGATCGAGTTGAAATAGAGCGCAAAAGGATCGGGTTTGGTTTCGTTCCGTTGACTGGAAGATTCGTTCGTTTACACGTGCATGCACGCTCTATTCGTTCGCTTTTGTCTTTCGTTTCTCATCTGATAATAATATCGTTCGCGATCGTGCTCGGGTACTCGCGTAATCTCTCTTCAACCGCAGTTAATTCTTCTTTCCGTGAAAAAAAAAGAAAAAAATTGAATCCAATCGTGCTCGATTTAAGACGTTGCGTCCATTCGAGTTCATCGGGCACAAAATGGAAATTTCTTTCGAAGGATTAAGCGAAGGAACGATATCGGAGAGAGTTTGTCAATCGATGCAGAATCGCGCATACATTTTTTAATATTTTGTCCGTCACCAATATTCTTTCCCAAACATAAATCTTCTATTTTATCGATTCGATCGAACGACGACGTATTACTTTTAAATGCCTCTTCGTATATTTATGTTTATTCAATTCGCCGAATCATCGAATGGATAATTCATATTTTCGTAGAAAACGGTTGCATAAATTCTGTCGGGAAGTCGAATCGATATTCCCGATCGTAGCCACGCGCGCATAATNATAGAAAACGGCTGCATAAATTCCGTCGGGAAGTCGAATCGATATTCCCGATCGTAGCCACGCGCGCATAATATTATGCACCGTCGATTATTCCTATAATTTCGTAGCCGAATCGCGCGCGTAATATCTCACAGCCGAACGGAATAATCCATCGAACGAGCGCCGAGTAAAGCTCTCATTCTTCTTGTTCCAGGAAAAGTGCATTTATCCAGATTTATTCAGCGCATCGCCTATTTCATCCGGCAAATATTGATTCTAATTTTTCACCAACACGACGCACTTTACGGCGTACCTTGTTGTAATCGTCACGATATATCTGCGAGCGTTGCCTCGCCGCACATGCATGTTACGTTTCGAAACATGAAATATAAATTAGCCCGTGCAACCATCCATTTTTGTTCTTTACACAAACAAGTATACGTAATTAGAAATATACGTATTTATCGTGTAGGCTGGCTCGCGACTGAAAAATAATTTAATCGTTTATTCTTCAAATCGTGCAACGTTTAATCATCGCGTGTATCATCGTCGTTTTTCCGTTTCATTTCACCGTTTGATACACTCTCGTGCGTTAGTATCAATTATTGCAATTTCGCGAATGGTTGAAGACAAACAAGGCGTTTCATTAACTTGAATTGTTGAGTTTGATTAAAAAAAATTTTTATTAAATTTCCAACAAACAGAAATCGTGAAGTAATTTAATTTCCAAGCTCGGCCTTTGAATTCTTTCTACAATATCTGGCACGAAACGTGGTTAGTCTTTAATGCTGCACTGACAATGACATTCTTTTGCGAAAAAAGTCACGCATATTTCGAGTCTAGCTCGCATATCTGAAATCGCGGGAAAGTCGCATGTAACGCTAGAGAGTATCGATTGGTAGGTGGTCTCCACTGGTCCGCTATCTGACATACTTCTCTCTCCGTCACCAGGTTGTGTTCCAGCGTTGACTAATAAAATTCATGAAACTTGTTACAGCGTACTCGATAAAAGCGGATACGGCACGGTATGTCCGATTGATTAATAACAGACGGTATGGAACGGATCGATTAAAGCAGAAAAAAAAAGAAGAGAATATTAACAGCGAAACAACCGGAATGTCCTAGATGAATGACTGTCGAATCAAATTTTTCGTCAAATTATTCATCGAATAGGATTGGAATGAACGTATGAAACGAAGCATTATATGTATGTTGCAAACGGAAAATCCTTTGGGAGGAAAGTTATCGGTGTTCGAACGGTCTTTACCTTTCCATTGCTCGAACGAAATCCTTTTTGCATAATCGAAGGAATCGAATCAATTGAAATTCGATAGAGAAAAATAGATCTTTCGTCGATTGTTCTGATTCTCTTATCCAGTTCTTAAAGCGATCTTATCGCGCATTCCTTTTACGAACTTCTTTCTGCCGTGACGCGCGAAACAAATTATAGAATTTTCTTTTACGCGTGACGATAAATTCAATGCATTATTTCCAACGATCCAACTGTCACGCACTTCGAATCAAAGTCATTTGCCAAGTTGAAACCAATCAGGCTCTCTTTGAACGAATAATGTAGTTCGTTTCCACTTTGCCGTGTCGAACGCGAGACGGCGTAGATAGAAAAAGGATCGGGTACGCGTAGATTTACGGTGAGTTTGTACCATTTTCGAGGTAGAAAGAATTCGAGGAACGCTCGGAAACTATGGACCCGCGTGAACAATGCTCAAAGCCCGACTGCACAATTATTTTCGCATAGTCAACCGAGTCGAGTAAAAGCCGATCACCGATTAATCGATTTAAAATGCCATTTCCAGTACAGATGGGGATACCTTGGCTGCGAAATATACAGAGACCGCGTGGAAAAAGGTTGTGCGATTATTAAAACCGTTTCACAATTTCTTATCGATTCGAGGGGAAAGAATAGGCATCGATACGATACATTTCTAGAGATTATACGTTTACCGCGTGGCTCGCGTGCGATACGCGCACGGATCCATCCAACAGTTTGCCTTCTTTGAATCTGACAAACTGCAACTTTTATTGCCTCCTAAATTGAGCGCAGTGTGTCACATCTGCCAAGTGTACTCGAACCGAACAAGTGGATTTCGTAGCACGAGACGTTCGTTTTTCTTTCGGTGTTTACGTGGTTGTTGAGCACATTTGGAACGGATCATTCCGCGTTGCTTAATATCTTCGTTCCATTTTTTTCGTAGAATTATAAAAATATTCGTTACTAGCCTTTGTAATTACGAGACTAATAAAAACTGTATTCGAGTGACCGAAGCACGGAATACGAAGGTTGGACAAATAGTCGGAAAGCGAGAAACGTAATAAAGGTAGCGTATTATTTAAAAAAAAGCTGGACAATAAATGAACGCAAGAGGGAAAGAAAAAAGAGGGGTTTGAAATTTTAAGCGAAAATTAAATATAAAATGCGCAGCGAGGCTGTCGCGTATAATTAGGAGGATCGACGGGCTGAAATGCATTCAGGCCGAATGTAGGTTAATTGGTTTCCGTGCAACCATATACATTCTTTCAGCCGCGTTCAACTGGCCGTGTTCAGTGACAATTTTTAACAATCAGTTTGAAACGTATACCGGTCCAATTTGCACCGTCAAATTGATACAGAAATGAAATGTCATGCATACGTGCCATAGAAAGGCACGTCTGTTGTGCCCGACAAGAACGAGCCATGCGCTGCATCTGATTCGTTTAGGTCGATTGATTCTTACACGACGCGTTAAGGTTTGCGCGATCATTTCCCATCTAACGGTGAAAAAACGTTCGTAAAAAGCTGATAAATTTCCTCTGTCTCGTTGCTCGTTAATAGACGACCAACGGAAGGCGTCAAATTGAAACTGTTCACAGGAAATCGATGCTCGGCGTTTTGTAAATTCTCTATTCTGATGCATCGTCGAAATCGTTAAAATTATTCGTGAGAGATGAAACGGTCAATTTTCAATTAATATTATAACTTGAACGGCCAACCGTAGAAGAAGAAATTAATTGCCTATATTAATTGCCCGCCTCAAATAATTGCAATTTACATCTAAAGTAATACATTTATCAGCGAACTAAAACTTTACATAGAAAATTGTCTGCAACTCTTCGAGCGTTTAATTGATTTTTACACGGCGATACACCGTTTATAGTAACCGTTGCCTCTCTTTCGCGTCTCGTTCCTGTTCGCGTTGAACCAACTGAACGAAAGCTCGGTAACGCTCCGTCGATGATGTATGCTGACTAAGATAGGACGCGGCCGTGTGTGCGCGCGTAAAATTCGAACACGCCACGAGCGGAACGACGACGGAGCGTGGAGAACCCGCGCGCTTCTGTCTGCTGGAACGAACCCATATTTCCTGCCCAGATCAATGTTAATTCACTTAGCATAAATTGCGGGCGAGAAGGTGAGCGACGACGGTAGCAGCTGCGCCAAGTTACCAACCACGTTGCAAAATCACCCCACCAACCAAACGCGGCAGCGTTTTCTTCGACCGATGGAGTAGCTCGAACCAATTGCTTCATTCGAGACGCCCAGAGGATTAAACGAGAAACGATTCGATCGATTGGAACTATTTCATAGCTGGGTTTAACGTCAAGAAGAAGATTGCGAATGTTGGGTTGAATGATAAAACTAGATGATAAAATTGAAAGTTCAAATTTAAAGGATAGAAGTGTTAGAGAATTTCTCAAATAATTATATCAGAAAGCAATAAAACATCGAAATGAAATATTGATTTCGAATAAATAATACCGGAAGCGGAAAGAAATCAGCGACATCCATCGCT
Organism: Ctenoplectra terminalis; assembly: GCA_019453375.1. NCBI lineage: Eukaryota > Metazoa > Arthropoda > Insecta > Hymenoptera > Apidae > Ctenoplectra > Ctenoplectra terminalis. The sequence goes on from SMSQ01001482.1 coordinate 49,645, forward strand.
AAATTCCCCTCAGTTATCTTGCACAGCTTACGGATATAATGAAAATGAGTTCATGGATCAACGAAATTAATAATTGAACTGTTTGATTTGGGGGAATTGATTATCGGCTTCCTATTCATTGGCACGTATCATTCGTTTCCATCATCATATTTCGGAGTAACTTTAGTTTCATCGTTCGATCGAAAAAAATCTAATTATCAAAGATTTAGATAATTATACGTATCCACGCGTCTAACCTTGGTCTTAATTATCGGGGGGAAAATTTCATTTCAAGAACGCTGACGCGTTCAATAACGCCAAATCCGTGATTTATAATCCATACGAGGAATAATCTAGAGAAATTCACGAGTATCCATATCGGTGCAGCGCTGCTTCCCGAAACAAACTCGAGTCGAAATAATATATTAAATTGAAGAAATTTAATTTTCTTCGTATCCCTGCTGTTTATCAAGCGTAAAAACATTACTAAAATAAATCGAGCCAGCTCTATGAGTATTTCTGCAATTTTCTGATCTCTGTACTTGTTGACGAGTGTCAACGACCTTCCGTCTTCCCATCTAATTTTCCCCCGATAACGATACGACAAACGCAGAGATGAGGAACAGAAAAGCTACTTACAAAGCATTCCCATTATAACCATCTACTTTAGCTACTGGACGCGATAGTTTGCCATGGAGACGTGTCTTTCACTGACACGCGATACACAAAGCCGTTTCCACTACGTTGTAATACGCGATATCTCACGCAGCGGTGTACCAACATCTCGCGAACTCGTTTCGAGACACTAGAGTTCATCGTTTATGCTACACGATGCAATCTGTCCTCGGTAGGGTGCTTTTTACTTTGAACAGTGATACCGACGCGATGAAATGGTCCATGGTAGGGTAGCGTTTTTTTTTCTCCTCTCAGACAGGTTGGAAATTAAGCGTGAAATAAGCCAGACGAAAAAAACATATTGTGGCGTATGATCGATGAATCGCTCTCGTAACATTAGCAGTCGTTTTCGCGATAAAGGATTCTCCGTCAGAAGCGTTTGATACAGAGAAAAGTAATTAGGACGTTCCGTATCGGTTCGTAAGGCTACCACGAAGAATCGAAGCTCAACGACACAAGCCGGTGCAATTACTTTCTGTACAACCGAACGCGCTTCTGCGTAAAAGAATCGCTGTAAGGACCGTTTTCATCGAACGTAATTAATTTTAAATCGAGCCGCACACAGGCACACCGGTAACGTCTACATAGGTGCTGGTCGCCACGCGGAAATTACCGAATATCGGAAATCCAATACGGACGATGACGACGATTCCGTTCTGCGGCTAGGGGCACACTCTCGCGAAAGTACGTACGCTCGGTGTAACTGGAATCTGCGCCAAGTCATCGGCTAACGTATCGGTAAAATTAATATCGAGACGTTCGAGCTGTAATTTCGTGCGACGGGGGAATAAAATGTTGGAAATAATAATAATACACCGAGCGCGATTAAATTGTTGCATACACCAGACCATGGTTTCGTAAATTTACCAGTGGATTTTGAAACAATCGCACCGATCGTGCGCTCGATCGAAGCATACGAGAAACAGAGATACAGCTTGCGATTTAGCATAACGTATCGCGTGATGTATTTAAATGATTGAACAACGGTGCCGTTTCAGTCGGCGTTATTTCATGGCCGGAATAAGCTGCGGTTAAAGATAAAGCGGCGCGATGTCGCGCGTTATAACAGGAAAGCTTGGCGATACACGGATGGTACAGCGTCGATTCAATTAATTCAACCTGTCCCTGGAACCTAGCGTTGCTTTTAATCGACAACCAGGAAACATTAGCCGCGTCGATTGCGTTCGTTCGACTCAGGAATTGCCCCGTTGCGTGCGAAAACAATCCATGATCAGCGAATCAAATCGATCCGAGTACGCCCGATAGTCTCGATTGATCGAATAACTGGATCGACGCTGGTATTTTTCCATAGGCTTGATGCGATGGACGGTGATCGCTGCAGGCAGAAATTCGCAAAATCGGATACCGATTGGTGGCTCGAGAGATTTACTTCGAAGAAGGGTGATGGTTAATGCTCGATGACAAATAAGATAAAGGGAAGCGGGTAACGGGTGACAGTGCGCGTATCGATCGCGGTTTTCTTTTGAGACTCAAAGTCTCGAGAAACGATACGAGCTGCGAAAGGAGACGGTCGCGCGTGGAGAACAGCGGGGGGGGGGGGTGAAAGAAAAATGAGAAACGAGCTCGCAAGGGGGTGGTGAACTGAGCGAAGAGAAGAAAGAGAGAGAGCGAAGAAGAGAAGAGATAGGAAACGGGTGGAGGGAGAGAGAAGTCGAGCTTTTACGGTGATTACTCGTCGTCGCGGCTGTATCCGCGCGCATTGCATCGGAAATGATTTCGCGCCCAATTAAACCATAGGAAACTCAACCCTCCCTCGCTACTAGGAGGGGGATAGCGGTAGCAGTCACCCTCTCCGGTGCACTTATACTCTCAACGCACCCTAGGTTCTGCCTCGTTCTGCCACTCTCTCTCTCTCTCTCTTCTCCTCTCCCTCTTAGCTGTTCCTCTTCTCTCAACTCCTCTGCCTCCACCTGGCACCCTTTTCCTCTTCCCGGTTGGTACAGGCTCGGCTAAAGCTTTTCAGCGAATTCAACCGGTAGTCGCGATGACACGCGGTGTAAATTAATTTTTTCCCCAGGAAAAACGACGTTAAAAACTTATGAAAGCGGCGCGAATAGCCTCGCGTTCACGCGACGCGAAAAGGAAACCGAACCGTGAACGAAGGGAGGGGAAAAAATCTGAGCCGATAGCGCACGGGTTAAGTGTGCAAGTTTCGCCGAGTGTTCGTTAACGAGTGCCGAGACGAGCGTCATGCTAGTTCCGGAGCTCACCGATCTATCCGAAAGGTGGATCGTCTCTCTCGATACTCTCGTTACCGGATTCGAGCCGGCCCCGGTTTTCTATCCTGACCAAGAACCGTCCGCTTGCCCTTCATCGTTCCTCCCTTCTCTTTTCCTTTTCCTGTTTCTCTCTCTTCTTCCGTCTCGATTCGAGTATTCCTCCCGAAGCAACGGCTATGAGCAACGAGTTTGAGGAGCGGAACTGAAACGGAAAGAGAAAAGCACGCTACTCGCGTTGAGGGAACGCGCGCGCGGGTTCAAAGAACTCGACCCGACTCTGCTCGCGGTTCACACAACAGATACGCGCGGCGTGTAAACGAAAAATCCGTTGTACAGCAGCCGTTTGCCCCTGGGCTTTGCTCCAAAAAGGGAAAGACGCAAAAGAGGCGCCGCGTCGTCGGATCAAAAGCAACACCTTTCCGCTCAGCCTACGGCTACCGGTTTTCGTCGACCCCAATCAATTAAACAGCGAATCTGTTCTCTCTTTTAGACTGCGAGATAGGCGCGACACGACCGGTGTAAATATTGGATGAAAAGCGTGGTGTTTAATCTAACAGTGACACGAATCGTGTTCGAAACGAGAGAGTGACGAAACAGCGAAAATTATCACCGCCTGTGTACCATTGTTCCGCGTTGAAAATTTATTATTATTCCGAACCAATTTGGACAAGCAGAGTAGACGGGCACGAGTGGAAAAACTGAAACGGTGCTCCAATTAGTAACAATTTCGCAACAACGCAGGGAAAGCGATGCTACCTTCGACGAAGTAGACGACGAGGAGGAGAGTCGAGAGCTCGATGATCGCGCGTTCCGTTCGGGTTTCCCGATCGGTGTGCCAACAACGAAGATCGTGCAGAGCAAAAGGTTGAAACGAGCCGCATTCACGGCGGACAATGAGAAACTCGATCCAGAGTCCATTGGTTGAGTACGAGGGAAAAAAAAAGGTGGATGAAAAACGGAGAAGGATCGACAACGATCCACGATTTACGGAATTTGTTACCGGAATACATAGGAAGGACAGAGAGCGATAGAAGGGGGTGGAAACGAAAGAGGGCAAAGAGCACGGAAACGACGGTACTAGGATTTGCACTCGAAAATGCAAACTTTTCTCGTTAACAATTAAACCGCTGTTCCCAGCGTTGGGTTTGACGTGCAACGAAACAGAGACCCACGAACGAGGTAGATCGCGGAGGGAAAAAAAAGAAAGAACGGCAGAACGGAGAGAGGAATCGATTCGAAGGAGAGAGGGTAGAAATTACGAGTGCAACGAGGAACAGGCAATGTCGACGACAACAAGGACGACGAGGACGAGAAAGACGACGACGCGGTACGCCTAAGTGACTCGACTGGCCTGGCTTGTTAATTATCGACTCGGAGTCGGGGCTGCACCAGAAACGATGGCGACGAGGAAGGGTGATGTCCCCGACCTAATCACTTTTCCTTTTTCCACCCACGGAGCCCCTTGTTTCCGACGCGTTTCATCTCATCTGCAGAGTTTCCTGTGTGCCTCCACGACGTCGGTCGTCGACGTCGCCGTTCGCGTCTCCAGACATCTCCAGATACGTCTCTGGGGCGCCGCCAGGCAAGCCAAGGCCTCGGTATGCCAACTTGCCTGTCGTCGTGCGCTTCGTCGTACGAACACAATGGCTTTAACTAGTTAACAAGCACGAACCGACTAACACGTCGAGCCCAACGAGCATAGACGCGCACAACTACACGCGGAACGTGTCAAAAGTCGAAACTCACGGAGTTGGAAATCTCGTGGTGGCTAAGCCTCCCTCGTGGAGGGAACCGAGTTCCGACGGCCTGTAATTCGGTTTTCTTTTAATTCCCCTTTGACTCCGCCGGAAATATCGATATTGCAAATATCAGAATTTCCCGTAGGAGAGGATTAATTCTCAACGCCTTCCGATCGTATCGGAAATACATCGAGCGGACGATTCGAAATGAATTTGTTACCGATAAAATTGCAACGCGAAATCATTTTAACGACTCTCCGTTGATCCAATTTAAGACCACGGGTATCTGAAACGCGTTCTCTGTATACAAACCGGAAAGTTTTTGGTTTAAACTTGTAAATACGAATGAAACTTACACCGGTGATACTCGGGCGCGTACGTGCGTGCATTATGTGCACGCAAACCGAAACGACTCGCGTGCAATGTCTATTTACGAGCCTGCCGCGTAATTGCTCGTTTCCTCAATTTGCAGTCGTAAATTCAACGCGGACATTACGATTTACCTACTGCAAAGTATACGGCTTGCAAACGAAATAGTTAGTGGAACGGTTGAATAAGCCGTTGAGTGGATTGCTCGTGGCGCTGGTGTTGTTAACAAAGTCCTTCTCGCTAGGATGAAGCGTGCACTCGGCTGCCACGCCAAGGGAAACTTCGTGAAAACCAGTTCCGAGTGTAAATCCTCTAAACTATATTTCCGTGACTTTTTCTTGCCGCCAGGTAATTGAAAAGCTCCGGGGAAGAGAACGCTCGTCTCGTCACCCCTACCGAAGGATATCGCGTTTAACGTTTAATGTTAATCAACGAAATCTTCGCCGGTTTCCGGGAACTGTTTTTTCGACGAGTATCTTCTATTCTAGAAAACACCAGCACGCAAAATAATTCGAAACGCTCTGTCTGTGTTCAATTACGACGGTGCTTGTTCGTGGGAAGAAAATTGCCACGTAGGTTGTTCTCTTCCCCGAATCGGGAACCGTGAAGCCACACGATTATTGTTAATTAAAAAAGAAGAAAAAAAAAAAAAAANTTCGACGAGTATCTTCTATTCTAGAAAACACCAGCACGCAAAATAATTCGAAACGCTCTGTCTGTGTTCAATTACGACGGTGCTTGTTCGTGGGAAGAAAATTGCCACGTAGGTTGTTCTCTTCCCCGAATCGGGAACCGTGAAGCCACACGATTATTGTTAATTAAAAAAGAAGAAAAAAAAAAAAAAACTATTCGTACAACACCGTTTCCACGAGCACCAGCCTGCTGCCGAACGTTGTTATTCAAAGCTTGCTACAGCGTCGAAATTGGATACGATAAATTGCTTCGACCGACGCGTGTTCTGGCTGAGAATGTCGCGCGGCTGCGTATTAATAACACCACTCGAATGTAAGCACGTGATTAGTATTATCAATGCGCCGCTGTCGCACCGCCTATTCAATATTCCCGCTCATTGTAGCAGACATCATAACCGTGTCACGCGGTTTAATCGCCTTTGTTGTCCTATGAGAGCCTAACTGTGCGGCTCGATATACTTCAATGCCTTCCCAATAATTCCGCGTCACCGAGAGAATGTGGAGAAATTGTACCGTGAAGGGGTCGTGGGGTGTCTTCGATATTACAAGACGTGCGCACGAAGCAAAGAGAAAACGGAAATTGGACTGGATCGATACGAGTCACTTGCCACACGGTGAAATTAACGGACAGAGAAAGAACACGCGCTGATCTCGTATCTCTCGATAACCCATTATTTCTGTTTCCGATACGTAAAAACTAATGCAACAAAATTTATGACAATTTCTAAAATTTACCCACACTCTCGAGATAAGTATGACGTTTGATCGAACAAAATTCTCCGTGAATACGGCCATCGATCGATACAGTCGTAATTGCGTAAAAATTTGTACACCGCCCAAATTTAAAACGAGCCCGCCGTTTCGTTTCGCGTATTCTACTTACATTTACACAGCTGGTATCACGAGTCACATTTTTCTGTCAAATGTAAGCAAACAAACACGTCACCGTGGAGATTTTTTCAAATCGCAGCCCACTTAAATTTAATTGCTTCAACAATGACGAGCGTTAGAAATACGCGAGCGTTGCGAATCGAATTACAAAGAGGGCGAACAAATAGCGAACGAGCCAGCATATATGTGCACGGATACACCAACTTTCAACGCTTTCTCAACTCTTGTCTCTGGCCATTTTAACAGCCGGTGGCGTTCGAAAATTGCATCAATTTAGCGAACGCACTTTGTTCCCTTCGCTTTCACCGTCAGTCGCGAATTTATTTGACGTAAACGCTATCAAAGAGAATCAGTTTTCCCTCGCGAAGGAGTAACACGCTCCTGAAAAACGTACGATCGCGACAGCGAGAAAGAAAAATTTATAAACAACAAGCCTGCGAATGAAACCATGCAACTCTTCACGCGGCTCGGCTTAAATAGATCCGGAACAGTTTGAAAAACCGTTTTCGCGCAGTGAAATCGTCGTTAACGTTTGGCTTTCCGAGCTCGCGAATTTATACCGTGCTCGGGACCGCTTTAATGTTGCAAATTACATGGCCACGATGAAATATCGTGGCTGAAATGAAAATCGCGATCGCAGAAACGTTCCAGCGCTGTGCTCCGGCTGGAAGCAATGAAAAATTCGGCTTAATTGCTCGGATCGAGTGTCGGAGTTCGCGTCGCGATTAATGACGTCCGTGTCATTAGCCGAACGAGTACCTCTCCTCGACACTCTATAGACGCGACTGTTAGCAATTACGTTTGTTAAACCAGCCACGGCAATTTCACTTTTCGTTGTTTTGTTTTGCCACGGCGTTCCTTGGTTTAATTAGAAACTGAGTCCGAAGTTCTTTCCCGACAATCGATGCCGATTAACATATCGTGGAAGCGAGGATACGGAGGGATTAAAGCTGGCACAATTTCAGAAGTATTTTCATTACTCTTTTCGTAACGATTATGTACTTTTGCAGATATCCAAGCATGATCTGGAGATACGATTTGGTGAGATACTTTCGATAGTAGGTCAGCTTAGAATCATGTCGGATACTTAATTATATATTCACACTTCGTGGCTCATCTGAACCTCCGATATTCGAAGACTCTCTGTTGAGTTTGTCATTAAAGAAATACGCGTATGGAAGAGCACGATGGTGCTATAACCTAGCAGCTTAACTTTGTTTGTCGAGACCGCGTTAATGAGTAATATCCTGTAATTTCATGCGATTCAATAATAATATAATGAATACGAGAGCGTGTTCACTTTGATATTCGCGGTGGCCCTCAGCTTGTCGCGGTACATATCGACAGTTTATTTCGTTCCATAAATTGTAATACTAAAGAGCTGTCGAACATTACAGTGGCGAAACCATATTAACCTTTTTGCAATGTAATTCAGGATATTTAATATACGTCGTGCCCACCCTTTGTCAGCTTTTTCTCGAACGCACAAATATCGATTCAATGATTGGGAATTAAAAGAGACAAGAAAAAAGAAAAAATCTACAACAAACATGTATTTGCAACCATCATCGGTAGTAAAAATATTTGCATTGATTTATCAATCATCAAGCAAAGGAAAAATATAAGCACGCTTTCATTGCAAACAAATAAAATTTGTTCCATTAATCTTCGTTTCTTTAAAGCCTGTTAAATCCCGCATCGATGACATCAACAATATTGTACGCGTGATTGGATCCTACGAACACGTATCCGTCGACGTAATATGAAAATTAATGAGAAATTCTCTCGATACGACGGTCAAATAACAGCGAGTCCTTTGAACCGGTCGCGGAAATGAAAACAAATGAGTGTATCACGAATCCCTTTTAATGGACCACGAACTCGTAAGCCATCCTTTGTCAATTGACGACGAAACGGTGGAAGGACAGAAAACCGACGCTCAAACAGAAACAAGAAGAAAGAGCTGCGCTCGTGCAATCAAAGCTACACAGTTACACGCACTCTTTTCGTTAGCAGTTGCAACCGGCGACGGTGTTTCGTGTCGCGTGAAAACGACGACCGTTTATCGTCGACGCCTCTTTCACGGTCGCCTTTTCGTTAAATGTCTGCAACGCTTCAATAAGAAGATCTTGTCGGGGCTATCTGCGCCGACTCCGCGACGACCAACGTTACTGCCTTTTGCCGGTGTTGATACTGACACGTTCCCCTCGTTTCTTTCGTGGCGCGGTCTCACCTAGCTCGTCGTCGGACACAGCCACGGTTAAATTTGTTCATTTAACACTTTTCGCGAATGAGAATCGACCCGAGTTGAAACCAAGATGCTGTATATAAAAACGCCAATGATTCTCGCGGCATGAATTTACGCGGAGACTTTCCGCTTTAGATGCTTTTTATTTTAACTTGTGAATATTTTTAATATTTTTCTACGTTTCTAGGTAACGTTCAAAGAGTGATCGAATGCTTCGGTTGATATTAAAATTGATTTTTAACTCAGAAACAAGTCGTAAAGCAGTTGGGACAATTTTGAGCGTATTTGAATATCTACGGTCTGGCCAAAACACGGTTATACTACTGCGCCGCGAGAAACGCGTGCGTCACCAATAACACACTGTACACAACCTAAGCTTTCGCGCTATTTTTCGTTGTTGACCGTCCGTTTTCTTTTTTTGTTGCATTTATTCTCCACCAGAAACATCGCGAAAGCTCGCAATGCTGTTTGCATTGAACTCGATGCAACTGTACTGCACACGAACGCATCGTGTCTGTTGTAACATCTAGTTCCGCGAGGTATTTTTCCCTACCGCTCGAACAAGCATTAATCAATCAGAAATGTTGGTTCGTTTGATCCGTAAACTACAAACAGTTTTCGCCTCCCTTACGAGGCTGTTAATTAAAATCACCAGTCTGACCTGGAGAGGCAACAATTGTGGTTGCGGTATATAATTCAGGAGTTCCGGGTGCAGCATAATTCATGTCAGTGTTGCACGCATTGTACACGGTTTTCATGGAGCTCCGCTGATCCAGTGGCTGCTTCCTGAAAAGAGCCAGCTAACGAAAATCCTCTTTCGCCGGATAAGATTATCCATGAAATAATCGCGTAGACGTTTCAAAGAGCACCTCGATAAAATAATTAACGTAACACACGATAATATGACGAGAGAACGATGTATCGCGAACAAAAGAAAGAAGAAAGGAGGGGGAGAGGAGGTGAACAGGATTAACACACGGATCCGTAATGTCCTGTATACGAAGAGAGTTGGAACAGCGCGAGCCTGGAGGATCGTTGAATAATGCAGGATTCAACGTCAAAGAGGCGAAGGAAATCGATAGTGTAAAAATAAGGCACACGTCGAGGATAGCGTAAACGGGACGAGTTCAATACTCGCGGGTGAAAATTTTATCAACGAATCTCGAATGGGATAGTTAAATTCAAAGGATCGACTAATTTGAATTCTTTTATAAAAGTTTCTTGCCGCTTCGAAGGTTTGTTCGTCCCGATGAAGGCAGATTCTTCGCTGGCTGGTCGTAGCAAAAAATCGACCGAGAACCGGATTACCCGCTTCATTTCAATTAACCGTTCGATAAATTCGGATTGAACTTACGAGCTTAGTCGATTCCATGCGAAACAGAAATCCTTTATTCGGTTGAACCTGAGCAGAGAAAATTCGTCGAGCTCCTTTCCCGAGGATTTTCTTCTTACAGATCGCTACAGACGCTTGCGCGCTTATCAACGCGAACATTATCGAGGATTATCGGTGACCGTCGAGAGTTCCTTGAAAATAGACCCGGCCGGAAGGCATCCGATAAAACTTCTCGAAATCATACGCTCGGTTAAATTTCCGGAAAACCAGATCCAATCGAACCTCTACGGTGAATGTAGACATGCTAAATGATGTTGGAGAGTTTCCAGCGTAGGGTTTCACGATTGGATAGATCGACGAATCGTTGAATGGAACAGGAGGACACCTAGCCGAGTCCCAATTACCAACTCACCGATACAATATCTACGTTCGCCTATCCGTTCTTCTGTCGAGCAATTTTTAACAAAATCGCGAGCTACATCGACGTCGCGTTAATCTTGAAATCAATAAAGGTATCGCCGGGGCAAATGTCTTTGTCGTGGCCTAGTCTCCTAAATACACGTGATACTAATATAAGGATCGGTACGGATGCGAGTGTCCATCGAAAGAGAATCGAATAACGATCGTAGCGAACGAACAAGTCGAAACATAAACAGGTAAACGGAGAACGATGCCGTAGAAGACAAATTTCTCACGCGTTCAAGGAGAAGAAGGTTCCGCTAATGGCGGAACGTAGATACGTTTCTCAGGAAGATATCGATATCGGATAAGAAGACAAAGTTGAAGAGACCGACGTAGAGCGTAGTTGTCGCGTATGAAAGAATTTTCTCTCCGAACACCGGAGATACGATAGAGAAATATTTCACCTTCGTTTTTCTTGTAACAAGTTCGAAAGGGAAGAGGAGAAAAGAAGCAACCTCGGAACTAGTTCCTGTCTACGTTGTTACTTAACATTCATTATTCAACGGTACGCCAGCGTTCCTTGGTTGCCAGTTTCATGGAAAACCTGAATAAGTAAAAGCACGCACACCCTTCGACGTTTAATCTTCTCGATTAAAGAGCGAGCTTCGGCGAAGTTTTACGAAATTACACGTGTAATTTCGTTCCTTCAGTTAATATGACGCCGCCAACCGGTAGTATCGATCAATTCGTATCGAAATTCCGAGTAAAAGCAGCCCTGAGAACTCCTTATATCCGTAAGGAATCCCAATAAGTTTTTCCTTGAGGCTCCAATCCAATTCGGACCGGCTGATTCTATCTGCTCGCGTGGAAAGTGCCTTTTTCCCAGGAGGTGATAGTCGCGTGGCTCTTTGCACGGGTGTACTAGCTGCGGCGTACGTACGTGTAGACGCTGATAAATAAGTAACGTGCTGAATTCTCTCAAGCCGGAAGTTCAATAGAGTACTGGACCCATTTGGGGTATAGCCGTTGTGCCCCGTCTTTGTTTCACAGCTAATAAACTTAAGAGCACCATTGTTATCCTTCAGCTTTTTTTTCACCAAACTCCGGTCCGTCTTGAATTAATAAATTATTGCGCAACGCGAGGTTTTGCATACGCTTCTTTTGCTCGTTCCTCGCCCGTATTGCGTATTACGAGTAAATGAAAAGAAAAGGAGAGGGACGATTCGATCGGCCATTTCTAATCGATCTTCCCTCGGGCAGTTACTTTTCTCCGAGATGCGACATTCGCCATAACCGATAGATCGTTAAGATTGGTCGCACGTTTGAGAATCGATCGCGAACACCTTACAAAACCGTTGTCCGCAAGGACTCCCAATAAGTCTTCTCGTCGTCCCGGCGCAATTGGCGACTGCCGATTCTTTGCGTCGATGTGAATGAACTGCCTTTCACCGTCGAATAGCGAGCAAAGGGAACGCGGGAGGAAACCGGTACAATGGACCGTGGGATCGACGAGGAGGGAAAAGGGCAAAGGGTGGTCAGAAATAAAGAAAAGAAATACGGAGCAAAAGGTAAAGAGGAAGATCCGGTCGAAAAGGTGGCTCGTGGAATCCTTTACACGAGAATAAGAAAAGCTACGTGCAAGAGCTGATAAACAAATAACACGAGTGAAAAAGGGAGTCGATGGAGAGCGAGAGAAACGGTGAGGAAAGCACGGTCAAGAGGTAAGGATAGCAAGGCGGTAAAGGAAAGTAACGCGAGCCCGTAAAAGAAAATCAATTCGATTCCCAAGTCGTATCTCCACCCCTGCACCCCCTATCTTTTCCTCACTTTCCCCACCTACAAGTCTCGCCCTTGCCGTCAAATCTCCTTCGCCGCTCACCGTCGTTTTTCTTTACCCCCTGCCGTCTCGACCTACCCATCGCCCCTACCTTTCGCACGTTTCCCGAGCCTGCACACGCCTGTTCCTTCCTTCCTTCCTTGGAATCACCCATACTCCTTTTTCGTGCAACAAGTGCGACCCGACTCACATCTTTAAGAAAGCTCCCGTCCCTCCTCCCTCGTTTAAGCCACCATCGCCGCTGCTAACACCACCGCCATACCCCGCCTCCTGTCTCCTTGCTCCTTTTCCTCCTTTTCCTCCTTTTCCTTCTTTTCCTCCTTTTGCTCCTTTTGCTCCTTTTCCTTCTTTTCTTCTTTTTCCTCCTTTTCCTTTTTCCCTCTCTGCTCTTCCTCCCCCTATCTCCTTCACTCTCACCGTCTTTTCCCCTAGTCATTTCTTTCTCGGTCAATCCCCTATACCCCACCCTCTTGGCAAGGCCGCAACTACCTTCTAAATCACTCCACGCTCTTTCCCCTCTATTTCTCCCTTCCCAATAGCTCACGGTCGGAAACCGACTGGCAACCGCGAACCCTGCACGTACTCTGCATCCTGAACGAGTGTTGAGTCGCGTGCGCGTCTGTGTACGCGTATCCCTTTCTCCTTCGTACCTCCTCGCTCCATTTTCGAGGGTGAGAAAGTGGCGAAGAAAGTTGTGGGAGGCAGTCGCGTTGAAAGACGAAGTTCGTGGCTCGGATAACACGAATTCGACGTTCTCGAGCCGATTTCTGAACGATCCGAGGGAAAGAGAGAGGGAGAGAGAAATACAGGTTTCTCCACAGGGAGCATAGCCCGCGAATTTTCTGCCTCGATAGAGGGTCAATAGAGGAGAACGGAAGAAGCGCGACAAGTTGTGCTCGATGTCCTTCCAAGAGGGGGTGGAAAAAAAAAGAAAGAAAGAAGGCAAGGAAACACGGGAACTCTACATTCGCGAATGGCGTCGACTAAAAACTTTTTACGAGCGTCAAGGGGAGAGAGGCAACGTTGAAACGAGTTCGCAATGATATTCAATATCCAGTAACTTTCTCAACACTCGTAAACTTGACTCGAAGGTTTATATCGTTTTAGTTCTCCAAGTCCGGCATTTAATTACGCGAAAGACCGTGGCATTACTTTAATGTTTCTTGAGGGAATTTGACGATAATAGGCGACGATGAAGAAAGAACAAACAAGACGAGGAATGGAAATCGAAACAAAACGAGAGCACGAAGGGAAAGTCGAAAGTGAAGATCCAATGGCAACAAGTATCTCTTGCGAACCCAAATGTCTACGTGTTTCTCCAACGGAGTTCGTATTGTCAACGGGTGAAATACGGTGAATTTATCAGGGATTTAATACCATGGGCGACATTTATAGGAGCGCAGTAAATAAAAGTCGGTCACTTGCAGCGGACGCCAAAGAGAATTCGAGCACAAAAATTTCCGGCTCGCTCGCTGAAAGACAGCATTTAAATAACGTAAAATTTAACTTCCCGTAGCGAACCTTTATTTACGAGAATCGTTCGCTTAAACACGATTATCGTTGGTTCGTTGACGCTTTGGAAAGTTATTGATCGATGACCGAGACTCGAATGATCCTTGTCATTCCGAGGGGAAAGTTATTAATGATAAAAGTTCGAATGAAAGGGGATAGTCGAGCACGAAGTTACTTTTCTTGGATTGGTTTACAAATTACGCGAAAAGTTGCTGAGATAATGGATTCCGGAATAAATGAAACTGGCGTCCATAATTTAAATGGACACCGATGACGCTTTCGCCATGTGGTTGAGCAACGGTGAACGGATCGTCGAGTGGCAGAAAATCAATCACTGGACACTTCGACTGCAAACAGAGTTGTAGTTCGTCTCTGTCGAGGAAAGAGAGTTCGAAAAATACCGAAGCAAATACACGTTTCCTGCCGCCTCTGTAAATCGACGTGCCTCGACTCGATGCGGAGAGTGACTGCGCGATATTAAAAATCTTCTTTACCGTTCACCTATCTATAGCTTCTACCATCTTTGATTAAAAAAAAAAGGAAAAAAAAAGAAAGAAAAAAAATAGACAAATAAAACTAGGAGGAACGCGAACGTTACGTTTCAATGTATCTTTAAAGGAAAAAGACCCCTAAAACTAAACTGTATTTACAAAAAAAGGTGAAAATCAAATTTACCCCTGAAAAAGAGCAAATGGAGAAATCATTTCTCCCACGAGGAAGTCAGTTTATTGGCCAAATACTTTTTATTCCACGGAAACGCGGTTGCATCTCTCATTTTCTCGCTTCGCGTTCAGCGATGCAAATATTTACTTGGTTGAACGCACTTCCCTTTTCTCCCCATACCCGTGAAACTGGCATATCCCCTACGGTATTGCCTGGCTCTGAACGGTGAAATGGTCGACGGCCGAAACACGACGAAACGAAACGGTTCGACGGCAATGATTTCTAGCAGCACAATCGGGAGATTTGTGTTCTTACTTACCATGGACAAGGATGAGGGCGCTGGACAGAAGTACGATTCTCAGCGGCCAACTGGCCATCCTGGCGTAGACCGTTACGTCGATTCAGCTTCCTCCTGAAACAATACAAGCGTGCCCAATCAATCAACCCATCCATCCCAATCCGCTATCCGCGTATCCCAGCCAACTCTAGCCTGTCTTTCTCTCTTCAACCCACCCACCCTCCACTCCGATACTTTGACTCTCTTCTATCCATCCATTTCTCTCGCTTACTCCGTCTATATCTCTCTTTCTCTTTCTTTCTCTTCCTGTCCCTCCATCCTCCTCTCTATCTCTCTCCCTTTCTGTTTCATCGCATACCTACGATCGGACCTCATCCCACCTTTCGCCCCGTCCTTTCTGGCAGACTGCCCGTTCTACACTCTCACCCACAAACCACCCTGTTCCCCCTTCGTTTCATGCTCAAACCCCTACTTCGTATCGACGATTTTTTTCCTCTCGAATCCGTGCCTAGGGGTTTGTCCGCTCAATGAAAGTCCTCCCAGACGGTGCGCGTCATGCGACGTACATAATCATAAAACACGCGATGCGTACCTGCCAGCGAATAGTTTTTGTATACATGTCAATATTCTTATTCTTTTCTATTTTTCCCTATCTTTTATATGTTTTTCTACTCGTTTCTTTTAATATGTACGTACAGAGATAACTCATCGGTTCCTAGTATACCATTATCTGTTTCAAACGAACGGGTTTCGGGAAGAAACCTTTGGAGACGACAGTGTATCGGTGTTGTACGGATGCAAACGAAATATATTGTTCTCGGATGTGTGTATTTTTTTTTTTTTTTGTTTTTTTTTTTTGTTTCTTTTCGTGAATATTCCGATTGAATATTCCAAGCGAGAAAGGATCGCTTTGATCGTATGGTCTTTTAAAGCAGGCAAGGATAAATTTTGTTGGTGAACGCGCAAAGGAATCGTCGCACCCGCAAAGAGAATATAAATACAACTCTCTCGTTATATTCTATTTACGAATTTAGCCGTTCGTCGTACACTCCAACGCTTCCTTTCTCCATCGGCGCCGCTTGAATATTGAACATTTTTTCTCGCCTCGATTTTTCACGAGCCTCGCCGACTGAACGGACGCGTACATATACCTGGTACGCGCCGCTGGCTGTGACGATCCTCGAAACGTTAAACTGGTCCCGGCACAGATGATAAAAACACGGTTAACGATCCCAACAGTGCTGCGTGAAACTAAACGATGCGCTTATCAATTTTTCTTCCTCGCATCAGTTACGTTGTCACACCCTGAGATTCTTAAATTTCAAGGGATTAATCATAAATTTTAAGGTATGATCATTGAAAAGAAAAGAAGAAAGAAAAGAAAAGAAAAGAAAAATGATATAATTAAAATTGAAATTTCACTGTACGTTTGTGAATTTTACAAAAGGTTTGCTCGTGAAAAACGAAAAGATAAAGTTGCCAATTCCGAATATTTACAGCCCAAATCATCGAGAACGCTGAACACACGCGGGTATTCAGCACTTTATAAAGCCGTACAGTTCAAATACGCAACATATTTACTAATTAGCGAGATGTAAAGAGACCGAGAGTAAGCTGCCTCCAGCGTCATTAAACTATGCTGAGAGAACGTATTGCGGCACAGCTGTGTTTGTTATACAGTATTTTACTATTGCAAATACGATTTTGCACATTAATGGAAGAACGGTCGGTCCGGTCCCTCCTCCTGATCCTTCGCCTCACCCAATGGTAAAATATATTCACCAACAGCCGTGGTGCAATAATCCTGCGCTCTGTTTAACGAAACTCTTAACACGGGTATGCCGAAGATTTATGCCTTGACAGGGAATTACGGGTTTAAATTTAAATTCAACACACAAGATTATTCTATGGATCAATTATTGATCCTTAATATACGATAATTTTGGAAACGATACACGTCGTGAACCCTTTACAAAATTTCGTTCGCTAAAACTGTAAAACATCTACGAAGCAACACATTGAAAAAGAAAAGAACGGAAAAAAGAAAAGAAATAATAAAAAAGACGATGCATCTTTGTTTCGCGTCTCGTTGACCCATAATCTTCGATCGTGATGCCAGAAGTTGGAGTGACTCGATACCGGGAAACGAATACAGACACTTCAGCGAGAAACGAAATAACTGTACTTTTTGCCATTTCTTACAGGCTTCTCCACGCTGACTGATTCAAAGAGCTGGAATTTGGAGCGTAAAATCGTTTGATTCGCATCACGGCCCCGCTGTCACGTCTGCCCCTCATTCTAGTCTTACACTCGCTCGTCTCGCCGCCAGAAACGACCTATACCCACCGTCCTTGCTCGTACCCTTCGTTTCAGCCAACCATCTAGCCAGTTTCACCCGCATTTGAACGTCATATGCAACGTAGCGTCCTTCCATCTCGTCCGAATTCCTCTGTCCTTCTCTCTTTCCGCTTTTCATGGCTCGTATCTCATTTTTCTCAATGTCTCGGCGAAAAGAGCGGACGTGGAAAGTGGCTGCTAATTTTACGATTAAAAAAAGGGCTAATTCGTACGATTGTAAATTCCTACATGCAATTAAGAGTAGCTTTTTCCGTTCGAGGATTTTTATGCAATTAACAGCCTCGCAATTTTCACTTCAAAGATTCACTATTTCCTAAGGGTTGAATATGTTCTTACGTTTTCCATTCGCTGCGTACTCTCGGCATTCAACTCGTTCGAGATAAGAACCGATATCGAGATGAACGTTTCTTCTCGAACATTCGAAAGATTAAAGAAGTTTTTGCCGAATGGTGCAGAGAGACCGGAGATGAAAGTGGACTTGGACTTGGTCCGAAGATTGGGTCATCCTGCGAGTATATCTGTCGGCCGGATCGAAACGGGTAACATTGTTCTCGCGGCAAGGGCAGAATTACCTTTATCCGACTGCCGATGAAACGGAACCAAGAAGCAATTCCCTCCGTTCACAATTAAGTTTACGAACGGAAATGGACTCGCCATTTCCCCGTCGCGAAGAAACTGTCGATTGTAAAACGTGAGATCTGTTACGAGAAACGGAGATGTAGCGCGTGAAGAAAAAATCAAAGAAGAGAATCTTGAAAAGCAATTGATTCGCTAATTTCCCAAGCGATTACAAATCTCCAATAAATTGTTGATCGAGCAAACGAACAAAAAAAAAAAGAAAAGAAAGAAAAAAGAGGTTAACGATAAAAACAAAATTTCCCAATTATTCGATCTCTTTTCCTCCATTCCTCGATGGAGTATCCGAACGGACCAATAAAAATAGCTTCTCTCGCGAATGTAAAACACGTGCGCAGGGTAAGGAAATCAGTGTAACACGCGAAAACGAGGATCCATGGCCAGTATCCCGAGGTGTCGGGAATAAAACGTGATCGACATAAAAGGACGGAGGAAGTGGCATGAAACGGAAAGAAGCCGTACAGGATCTTGCCACGGTTGCACAGTGGTGGATCGTGGTGAGGCGAGCAGGGCGACGTACGAACGTAATTGTGGCGCTAAAAGCAATTTCCCGGCGCGTAATCGTTTTAGGAAAGTGCTTTGCAATTTAGCAAGTCTTTATTAAAATAAAGTCATTTCCAAGCCTGTACTTTATGACTGTCTACCTATCTCTTAATCGCTGTCCATCGACCGAGTGCTTTAAACGCATCGATTTATCGATCCTCGTATTTTCCAAATCCATTAGATCAACCGTTTACTATTAATGTAAACGTGCATTTCTCCTATTCGTCGACGCTACAAATTAAATCGATTCGCAAAGGGATAAAGCGAGAGAAGCGATGAGGGGTAACAGTTGGTTTTCAGTGAGCGCGTACGATTGAAATATGATCATAATTAGAAAAGCTACAGCGAATAACGCTGTGCACGATCGCGTTCGCGTCAAACGAGAACTTTAATTTAATGTGCTTCCACTATATTCAAAGTTCAAGCTGCGACACACAAGCGGCCAGTCGGCGTTGTACGTACCCGATTTACGTATGCACGTGCAAGCGTACATATCTCTCGAGCTAACCTCTGTTTATACAGAATTCATAACCAAGAGGGAACAAAAGAGCGTCGTAGGTTGAGTTAATATATCATTCCTTTAACAGGAAAATCTAAGTCTTTCCAAAAATGTATTCTCGTATAATGAACGCGTCAACAACTGACATCATTTACGCGAACCTTTCGTTCAAAAGGTAACAGCTGTCGGTGCGGGTGTTTGCACTTTCCTTCTTTTGAAACAATGCAGAAAAAACGAAAAAAAGCGAGAAAAAAAAATGAGGGAGAAAAATGACTCGTACGAAAATGCATTATAAATATTTATAAACGAAAATGCGCGTCGAGGAAAACGATCTGAAACTGAAAAGTTTCCACGGCAACGTTCGTTTGCCGCAAGCACGAAATTAATATGCCTAGCTTGGGTAAAAAGAAAGTGGAAAAAAAAAAAAGAAGCGTGCAACAACGATAACGATAAAAAAAATTCAAAAAGGCGAAAAAGACACGGATAGACCATGATGTTTTCCAACGACAGTTTCATTCCATGGTTGTCAACGCGAAGAGCATTCTTCTGCTTCGTAACTCGCTACCCCATACTCTTTATTTGCGAAGCTCCTCCACGAAGCTGCTCCTCTTTTCAAACCTTCATTCATCTGTGTCTCGCTCTTACACCCGTCGCCTTTTTTCTACCAGCTATTCCATCACCTTAGGTCTCGCCTACAACGGACCGGCGACACTTTCCCGCGACGTTCTTGTCCCCTGTACGAACTTGCAAGGATCTTGTCCTCGACTCTCTTTTCACCCCTCTCGACGACTTCATCGAGCTGAATTAATCATCTGAGCTCAGTCGCGAAAAGTGGTGTCCGTTAAAAAAAAGAAAAAAAAAGAAAAAATAAAGAAAAAAAAAATTTATCCACGGAGCCTGCATTTGTGAAGAGGGTATAATCCTCTCAAAGTACTTCCATTTATAAACCAATAATTAATCACTTTACTCTCTTAAATCTTCGAAAAAGCTTTCCAACGTCCGAACGAAAAAATATTCCACAGTGAAATTTGAAATTCGAATGTCCACGCGTAATAAAGTCCAATTAGAAGCAATTAATTATCCCGTTGGTAGCTCGAAGCAGCTTGGACAGGATCCAACAGCGGTACGCGTACGCGTTAAATAATGCACGCTGGTAAGTCGTCGGTTTCGTTATTTCTCAAGAAGACGAGCGAGCACAAAGCGTAATATCGGAAACCGAGTTACTGTCGGACAGAAAAAATGTGGATCCGTGAAAACGGAGCCTAGTGTCCTTGAAAATTATCGCGCGTTCATCTTGGCGGTGAAAATCCCGAAACAGTCGGGCTCCGAATATAATACAAACTTTCGGAACCACCTGCTGGAACCACATTTCAACGGTCGCATTCACCAAGAATAACGCGTTGCTACCGATGCATTAAGGTTCTCGAACCCGACGGCGTTTCGCAATCCGCGTCAGGGAAATTTCCACGGCCCCTACGCGCTATAAATCCTGTACCATTGCCGCGAACGAACTGATATTAATTAACGTGAAAGCCAGAGGAGAAAATGTTCTCGCGCCGTGCATCAAATGCACACCATCTGTAATTACGTTTCGCGAACGTTCGCCCTCGTTTCCGTGAAATTAATCACGTAACTAGTCGTCGTACTGCTCGATCGGCCGATTAATAAACAAATTACGCCAAGCTGCGTCTCACCGAGGGCCGATGCTTTTGTTTCGTAAAAATAAAACGATCGGGTCCAATATTGTTGGAATAATGTTTAACCAGCGTAAAACAGTGATTCGTCTCGAGGAGCATTTGCACGGGAAGTGCCATCTATTTTGCATGAATACCGAAACGCGATTCTAGGAAAGTCGAAATCGTCGATGCACGGTTCGAGATATCGCACGCGATGCGATTCGCTGCACGGCATTCTCCCCCGTGAAAAATTCCCATTATCCAACAGGGAATTTTCATTCGCTCGAATACTTTCGCGTTATTTTTATTTCCGCAAACTTTATTATTATTATTTTTTTTTGTTTCCCCTTTAGCATCGATCACCAGCGCTGCATCGCTTCGCCGTGGAGTTCACCGATTTAACCACGTTCTCTGATCGAGCGAAATAATATATCGGCAGCTAGACGGTCGTGTACCGGGAGATCCTGGCATTTTCCGTGGCGTCTGGCTGACCCGTTATTTATCGTGAATTGAAATTCGGAGGCTGCAACGCGGCGTGGAATTTCATTAAAATTATGACTTAGATATTGGAACGCGACGAGAGCGCGCGCGTGAATGCTCGTTTACGGGACGTGAATTGACTCGGCGAGCCTTCGTCGTGGCACGTCTCTACGCGTGGAATGTATACCTGAACGTATGCGACGTATGCTTTTGAGACGGCGTCGATATATAACGCTATAACGGTGTATAACTGTGCACAGGCATAGTGGTCTGTTTTTGAAACCGTTGAATCACGACCAACTTTGTTTGTGGGCATAACAACACGATCAATTTTGAGAATGCGCTGTATCGTAGACACGAAAAAGGTACTTTTCGTTCGTATTTATAAATGGATAATTTAGCATTGTAAGATTCGGTGCAGAGCGTATTGACTTTGCCAAGTTGAATAGAACTGATTGAAGTTTCGTAGGATCCGTTACGTTCAAAGAACTTGATAAAGGGCGTCTCGGTTCAGAGGAATTCGATAGAAACCACTTCGGATTCATTGAACTCATCAGAAACACCCTTGAACTTGTGGAGTTCGTTAGAGACATCCTTAGACTGACGGGATTCGATACAGACGACTTTGGGCTCGTCGAACGTACTATAAACATCTTCGGAATTCCGAGAGATCTATTTCAAAGATCTTCGACATCTTCGAGGACCCAGGAACCAATGTTGCCAAGATATCAAGATCACCAAAATTCTACGAATCAAATATAGTTCTAATCGTGTTTTATGATCCTGGTATAGACGTATTCTAATTCTTCGAATCTAGACTAGTCCAAATTGAATTCTACAAACTCTAGGTGGTCCTCGTCGACTTTTCCGAAGGCAGAATGGTCCCAATCAATTTCGACGAAACCCAGACGACACCAATTGAATTTTACGAACCTGGGATGGTTCCGATTAACTTCTATAAATTCAGAGTGGTCAGAGTTAGCTTATATTAGTTTGAAGTGCTCTATTCCCAAGCTCACAAGTTCGAAACGATTTATACCTTATCCCACGAGTCCACCGTTGCGTATAACGAATCCCACAACTCTGATGTTGTTTGTATTAGATTACAGATATTCCCGGATATCTGTATCGAGTTCGATTAATCTACCTGTAACTAGCTTACGGATCTAAAGCCCTCGATATCAGCTTCCATACGCTTGAGTTCACCCATAAAAAAAAAAATCCCATAAATTCGAAAACCATCTATCTTAAATTCTACGAGTTTAGGATCAACCCGCATCCAATTGTATTACAAATTTAACAATTTATTTCGGTAAATCCTCTGTCGAATATTTATCTCTTGTTATTGAAATTTCTAATTATTACTGTATAATTAATCAGACATCCGATTTACTGTCTATACACATAGATCCTAACATCAATTTCACATCAATCATGAATTCTTTAGATCGAACTGACTAAGCTTCCGTACATTTTGGTATCCCATGCCGAATAATAATAAATAATGAAACTATTTTGTCGAAAATATTCCGGCTTTCGACCGCAAAGGATTAAAACAATATTACATCCCAAAGCTGTTATCATAAATTAACGTAAGTCCTTAAAAAAGAAAAAAAAAAGTTATCTAACATTAACGTGTAATTTTGTATCAGGAGAACGTATCGTATTTACAAAAAAGATTCACACATGGGTTAAGCGTAAATCATAAGTGCATATAGTTGGTATATCGTGCACACCAGAAAGAGAACAATTTCCAGTTTACGAGGGCTGGATAAATATATTTTTAGAGCGGGGAAGATCGCTGGCCGAATGACGGCGGTAGTAACCCGGCCCTGCGGCCATTCACGGGGAATCCGCACCGTTTCACTTTATCGCCCCGTTGTCAGGCTATCCTGAAAATACGGAAACGCCACGGTACCCTCGGGGATTTCTTCGCAACAGTCAGGCCCGCAGCATAGAACGAAAATATAAACTCGAAGCTGATAGAGAGAAAGGAGGCCGTGGGACGAATTTCGCCGGAAAATTTCGTGAAAATTGTGCGCGTCCACTGTCGTATCACAGATATCGCGCAGTTTTTATCGGTCTGCCTGTAAAACCATAAATTCAAGCTTCTCGTCGTTGCCGTACGCCGTTTAAATTTCAGAACCTGGCAAGAACATTTTTTTTCCCCCTTTTTTTTCCCCGTCTTCCAGCCGTTGCTACGAAATTTCTTTTTATCTCTCCGTTCCCATTGGTTTCGTTTCTTATTATTGAAGGCGTCGTAGAGAAATATGAAATTTTGTCGAGAGTTTCGACCCGCCTTTGTGCCGACGAGTATAAACGCGTAATTGGTTGTCGGCGTGCGGGATAAACTTTGCGGAGTATACGCTTTTAAACGTTTTATCGAGCTACGAGTTTGTATTTTTCTTTCTTTTTTATTTTTTTTCCTTTTTTCTTGTTTTTTCTAATCTACTGTTGAGCGTTTTGCATTTTAATGACAACGAGGTGAAACAAGGAAGAGGTATGGGGAAAGAGAGCGGAAAGTTAATATATCAAAGCGTGCATTATTAACAAAAAAAGGAACTCCCTCGTACTTTGTACGAGCAATTTCTCGTTGAATTTTATACCGGTAAAGGAAAAAAAAAAGAAGTAGAAGAAAAAATTCGAACAGAAGTAAATCACCGCGAAGGGTGGAAACGAATTTTACCACGAAACTTTCCATAAATGACATTCTCTGTTTAACGTCCGTGAACAATTTCCAACCGGACAAGACACAACGTTTCCGTAACTTTACACTTAGCATGGAATATCCGTTTTTCAAGCGACGCGCGTTTAAATAATAAAGTTTACACGAACCAACTCCTTCCTATGAAATATAATATCGAAGGACGGGTCGTGTGCCCCTTTTACATTTTCTTTCGAACCAGCTGCGAATTCTCGAGGATGGAAAAATAAAAGCTGAAAGTTGATAAAGAAACGTTCCAGTAGGACAGACGCGAATTTTCTCGTTTCTAACTTTGTCGCAAGTATTTTATCGAGAAGTTAGGTGGAAGCCGAATTTCGATCGTTTGAAAGAGAAGCTTTTTTTTCCAATAATAACAGTAACGGGAAAGTAAGTATCAATGGTGATAATTCATTGCTAAACTTTTTGAAATTGCTGCTGGTCGGTGTAATAATGCTCCGGATGTAATAAGAGGGTCAAAGGAATATTAATTCTACTCAACTTGCCGTTCCGAGAAAATATTTATGGCGAGCTGCTCGTTTATTCGTGCCGCTGCAGTTTTCAGACAAAAGTTCAAATCCCTTTGCAAGCTGCGTGCGGGAATATAATCAACCGAGAGATTGAATTGTCATGCGACGCGGGCTCGCGGATTTATAGCCTCTCAGTGGCCAAGAAAAGGAATATCAAATACGCGATCTATTTTCTAGATTAAACATTGTATGGAAAAACGGTATCTTGCAACGCGAACGGAAAGTTTCGGTAGGATGGTAATTAAATTAAGGAAGTCTAATTAGCGTTGCTAGGATCAAACGCGTGAACGCTAGGAAGCTCTTCGTACACTCTAAAGGGAAATCGTAAAAGCAAATGAAACTTTGGAACAGGCGTTTGTAATTCGAGATCCAAAAATTAAGTTTTGTATCGCTCGAAGGTAGAAAGCTCATCGTTAAACGAAGCTATCGTTCGCTGCTACGAAAGTCAGCGTGTCTAACACCGACGAAAGGCGAAAGAAAATAACGAAATAAGAAAATTTCCAAGATGTAAGTTACGCGGAACAGGTTATCGATGCGAGGTTCGACTCGCGCGAAATTTCGTCTGAGCGGGCCTTTGCGACGAAATAATACAGAGACGAACAAAATCTTCGCTGCCTTCGGATTTTGAATTCGAGCTGGCAAAGCTCGACGACGAAATTTTTCATACCAGCCGGAGTTATTCGATGGCTATAAGTGGTCGCATCGCAGAACATGCACGCTGGCGAATATGTGCTCGAGAATGGGCCACTCTCGCTGGCCGAAAAGCGCGGCTACAACCGAGACGCAATCTCGCGTTGAATTTACAGACGAAGGGACGAGGAAAGAACAACGAGCAACGCTGAATAAAAACATATATCGTCGGGGATGAAATATATCGAGGTACGCTGGCTGCGTCCTGCAATCAACTACGAACAGGCCGACAGCCTATAGACAATTCATTGCTATCGACGCTAACCAAGTTTTAAAATTGTCCATCTGAAAGGAACGCAAGAAAACGGCAAGTTCGATTCGAAAAACAATTTTTAAATAGCGGTGCGTGTCTGCTCTGCGAACGTTCGCCGATTGCGTTTGACAAAAGTTCGTGTGAAGTCTGATAAAGAAAAAAAAAAAAAAAAAAAGATCGGAGTATTTTTTTTGTTTCTTTTTTTCACAATGTTTCGTACGGGAATGTGAGGATGTATCGTCGCGGAAGTCGTGTACAATCCTCGGCGGACAGCGAGAATGCAATAACGTCGGTACGCTAATGTTCACGGAAATAATGTATCGCTACTGGTAGTGTAAATTTCGCCCACTAGCTGGTCGATACAGCGTAAATATGCGTTAAGGGGAAAGCTGAATGGTGGTACAGAGAGGGTATGGCTCGCGTCCGTGTACGTTGGTTCGTATCAATGGCCAGTTTAACGTGTGTGCCAGCCTCTATAAATGTGTGAACGCGCAGGCAAGTCAACGGGAAGACGAGAGGATGTGCAGGGGTTGCAGGGGTGTGCGTGGTGTAATGGCCTGCTACCGAGGGTGCATTAAGGCGGTTTATGTACGCGAAGAGGTATGAGGTCTTTTAACCCGACTCAAATGCTGGTTTCATTGAAACCGTAGTAGTATATTCCGAGTGTAGCGTTATGTCCAATAATCAATTTGGATGGTTCATTAAAACGCCGTGAAAGTCGACCGGACGATTTTCGATTATAGATTTCCTGTCAAATTAATTCGCACGGGATGCGCGCTCTCGTTTCACGGCAAATAACGCGACTTTAAGTTTTCCATTTCATGAGAAATAAAGATTAGTGTTAGGAGATTCGACGATCTGATCATCGAGATTCGACGGTTTCACGATAATTCGGATTGAGTTGCGCACCGATTGTATATTTACCCGGATCGTTCTCGTCGCGGTGACGCTGCAATTAGAGCCAAACGAAATGCTCGATTTCAAAGGTATTTCGTGTCAAAGCGTGAAACGAATCGCTATTTCACGTCCCTTTTCGATCATCGTCGCCATCATCGTGTACACGGATTGATAAAGACAAATGACGCTCCAAAAAACGGATGGTGATTTTCATATTCGGAGGCCAATTAAAAAATTCGTGTTTCCACAGAGAAACTCGTTTTTCCTTTCCAAATGACAGGTCGTTACGCGAACTTCAAAAACAAATGTAACGAAAGCCATCGAGAGACATTGAATCGTTGGACGAAACGAGATCTTCGTACAACTCGAAGAAAGGTTACAGCAAAAGACGCGAGACTCCTTTATATTAAATCGTTACGAGGCTTTTGTTGCGACGGCACAATGGACGAAACACGGATAAAAGAAAATGAATAGACGGCGTGTCATTTGCAGGGAACGATGATGCACTCTCATGATAGGTGCATTAAGGTGGTTTATGCACGCGAAGAGGATCATCCACTTTTAAGTTTCGCGCTGCCGTCTCTGTGAAACCGCGACGGATTATGAAGGTAGTAAAACGTTTAAATCGATAACCGGCTGGAGTGGTTTCATTGTGGCTATCTTGTCTTGCGGTCGCGGCAGAAAATTGTTTTCCGTTGTTCGTCGCCAAAGATAAATCGATGTTTCGCCGTCGCGTTTGAATATTGTATGAAAGGTCTACGAAACTGGGGTCGATACGTTTTTGACGCGGACGTAACCGCCCAAAAGAATGAAACGTCAAAAACAAAATGAGTTATTTACCGCTCTTTTTGTTCTCTATTCACGTACACGATAAATCACATTTCGAAAATGCTTTCGGCGGCAGAATTTTACGACGAACAGAATTTATTATAGGTCGTGGTAAACGGTTTCGTCGAAACGTTCGCTGAAAACGACGTGGCAAGATCGTCAACGTGAGTGGCGATCGAATGGTAATTTGCAGTTACCAAAGGCATCAAACTATGAACGCGTTAATGAACGCGTGTTTTTTATACGTCAAACTGTCAAATATAACAACGGCTGCAACGAAGGTTCGCGAAGCAAACAAAAATCCATTTATAATGCTCAACAGTTATTTAAGAGGGCGATTTACGCGGGCGAAAACTATTATCCCCTTTGAGATTTCATAATCACCTTTCCCGAAGACAGCAGATGATAAATGCATATCGGGGCACTTAAATTAATAAACGCGTTACACGCTTGCAGGGATTAATCCGGAGCTACAATCAATCTGCGCGATTCTTGTCCTTTGCACGACTCGAATAACGCGTCTTCCATACTTCATAGGGAAACGATGAATTTATTAAGCGTTACATCATACTTGCGCCTACGATTCATCTTCTCTCGATTCAATGTACTACACGCCTCTTCGCTCTTGAGTAGAGCTACCAATCATAATTCGAAGCCGTTCTCTACAATATCGAGCGCACACACCGTGACTCGCTGGAAATTTTCAGAAAAAGCGGATTTCGCCAGACAGATCGGAGCTTATTCTAATTTATATTGGCACGAATTAAAGGATTACGTTATAACCGGCAGTGAATTATGGGCTGCGTTATATCCATTCCGATATATCGATCCGGCGCCACAGGCCAAAACCGTGGCCGATACATTTTACCAGAGAACACTTTTAACCGCATCCGCTGAGCGCGCGATATAAACGATTATACACATAGGCCAGCGCGCTATACTTTTGTCGAATAAAATACGAGACGAGCATGCTTTAACGTTTCACCGTGCCTTTATTTGCCACGCGACCGATTAACAAATTGAAAACAAATTGAATTCCTTGAACCAAATGCGCGTCCTGCTTCTATACAATTAATGTAAAACTGCCCTGTAATTCGATTGGTTCGGAAAAAAGGGAAAAGGGACAGCGGTTAGTTAACGTAAGCAGAGAATCGACCAGTCTGAAAAATTTCAGCTGCGCCGTTTAATCGGACGCTACCGGTGAAAGACGAGTTCAGGAAAACCCGATCCGTTTTCATTTATTTTGTTCCTCCATCGAAAGTATATGCCGTAGGAATTGCAGATTCGTTCGCTTTCATCTCAATTGCAAATGACCCATCGCGTCGGTTACATCGTGGATTAAGGCTGGCTTGTTGTTGCCGGTATTGTTTTCCGTCGTTTTTAAAACCACCAAAATTCAAGCTGTGGCCGAAGCGTTGTGGCCACCAACAAAGCAGAATCGTTCGCCAATTTTTAAATATCGTTTCCTCGCGGCTGTCCCTATTTATTCGAAAGCTCGACGTTTCCTTGCTGCTGTCAACCGCAATACCTTCTATTACATTGGAAAATTTGTCGTCGAAACGAAACGACTCGAAATATCCGACCAAAAGAAACGATCGCGAATAGTTCGCGGTTTCGAAACAAGTTACGTCGGTTTGTCCACGAACGCGTGAAATTTTCACCGCCTCGAAGACGCGTTCCATTGAAAACCATACGGTCGAACAATACCAATCCTCCAACGAGAAAAACGGTATTGTCCCCGTAAACGTTGTATCTCTCGGAGGTGTGGCGAAAGGAACGAAGACAATGTACACGGTTCAACTCGCGTTTCGACTCTCACGAACCACGCTTCTGTATGTTTCGTAAGTCAAAGTGGCTCGAACCGTTTTGGATCGATAGATATTTATCCTGAATCAGAAACTCGTCGATACGCGATACCTTCTATTTTTACATTTTTTAAGGAGTTAACTACATTGGCAACAGCGTTCCGACAAAATGCAATTTGGCATCCACGGTTCAACTAGGATTATCTCGAATTTAGCTAGCTACGAGCAGAGACATGACAGGGAAGAGTCGAATCCAATGGTTCTGGCGCGCAGAACGTAACAATTCCCGTCTGATTAGCAAAGTTAAACTGCCTCAGTGCTGGATAACGCTTAGACCCGACGACTAGATCCAGAAACTCGTCGTGTTGACATCGTCTGTTCAAAGTTCGTCGAAACTGCGGATATTCCCGGCAAAATGACCATAGTCGTCTCACCTATTAATCGTTGAAAAAGAAAAAAAAAAGTAAAAAAAAGAAAAAAATGAGAGGGCGAAAAAGCAGAGAAGAGCGTGGACGATGAGTACAGCAAACAGCCAGATCGGCCAACCGGTCGCTCGTTTTTCGCTCGAGAACTGTGAAAGCGTCTAGGTGCGTGCATACGTGTGTGCACACCAGCACACGCATACCTGTTCAATCTTCTCCAATTAAATTCTATTGGAATTCGCGCAAATGCCAATACCGGCCGGGTGGGAGCATTCATTGTGTTGAGATAATGAGGGGCTGCGCGCGAGGAAAGCGTACAGCTTAACGGATAGAATACGGTATATCGGAACTATGCTGTGCCATACAGGCCGCGCTATAGCCAGGAAGCCGATAATGCTATATCGCGACGCGTACTCCAGGGGCAAAACCGTAGAACGCCGTTAAACGCCGTCTAGTTCCAGTTTATTATGCTGCATTATGCCGCGGTATGTTATATTACAGGCAAGGTATGTCGTTTAAAAGACGCTCCATGCTAGGAGACACCGCAACGTTACACTAACCAAGATATCCCTCTTACGTTATAGCGGTTTAATTGCAAGCGTATCACGAGCACTGTTGTATCTATCGTTCGATGATGGAAACTTCGAACGTTCTCATGGCTTTCCGATACTGTTTGCCCCAGAAAATTACCGTTTTACAAACGTACGACCTCGTTGTCGAAACGTTAGATGCTAATTAGAGAAGTGCCACGCTATAAGAACCCCGTCACGCGATGCTCATTATTCGATCCGCGTCTGTTATATCGATTCACAGCTATAATTCGTCCCATGATTCGAAAAGTTTGTAAACGAGTTCACTTATCGTTGGTTAATTATAATTTTCGAAAAGGACGCTACAGAATAATGCCACGCCATTCACGTTGAAGCATCTTCCAAGATTATTATGTATGATTTTCGAGAAAATGTACTATTTGGTGACTAAAGGTCGAGAAACGCCGAGAAAGAGATTCTCTTCGTCGATAAAGCTTTGACAGATTTCCAAGTGAGATCAACGCGCCGAGAATATACGACACGGTGGTACCCTTCGCTTCGAAGGTTTCCGCCGAGAAACTTCTACCCTCTGGAGCAACCATCGAAGAATTTCCGACCGGTCGATGCTTCAAATTAGTTCTGAATGCATTTAGCAGAGAACCAGCAGGGTCGTTCTTTCCAGCCAATCTCTCGATTCGCAAACTATGAACCGCTATCTCCGTTTTTCAACTCGCAAGGCGTTTCGACAATAACCCAAATTACAAAACTCCAGTCCCGAGCCATTACCAACTTTTACCATATTTCTGCGAATAACTTCGTTAATTCTGCGTAGAACGAAGGTTATACTCGGCGTGCACCAAAGAATGCGAACCCATGTTTCAGTGCAGTTTCCTCCGGCTCTCCCCATCACCCCTTTTCATTTTCCCAACTGTTTCTTAGATAAGGCGAAATTTCATCCCGATTTTCAGAAGTATTCCTAACACTGCTGCCTCTTCGCCATCTTATCTTATGCTCGATCCTTGAAGACGTTCTCGGTTCATCGCGTTTGGTCGGTTCCCTAACAGGAGTGCAGAGCGACCAACAAAAAATTTCGTTTCTACTTGTCGTTGTCGCGTAAAGATCCTCCCTTGCCTCGTCCAAGAAACAAAAACGTTTGCCGATTCCAAAGATATCCATCTTTCTAATGAAATTTCCTGTTCAAGTTAACCACGTTGCCCGCTCGCTCCAGCGAGTCGAGATTATTTTTGTAAATGCAAATTCCCTGCACAGTCGCATCGTGCAACACGTCCGTCATTTTGATTACGTAAAATCAAAGCAAGAATCGCTTTTAATTAAATACGGTTCGCGATAACGATCGCCTACCTTATCGAACCAGAGAAAAACAAGATCAGGTAGCTGTCACCGATATTTATCAAGTAACCACGAGGTCGTTTCCATCCACGAAGTCCCAACTTTTCGACATGTTTCAGCGTCTTTCCGAAACGGAAAAATAAACCGGCCGCTCGATTACGCGTGTGTGCAACAAACAGCACCGCTTGTTGTGCAGACTTACTTTCGAGATGGGCCAGCAACTTTCCAGACTAAAGAACGAGTGTACTCGGAACCAGCCGACAGAGAGGGGGAGAGCAATGGCAAATGGCATAAGTTGGCCCGAGTAAACTCACCTGCTATTCTCCAAGGCTGGAAAATACGTGCGCACAGGGGGGAACTGGAAAGGACGAAGGGGTGGTACGTTGCTGGAAGAGAGGACTAGGAGAACGGAAAATAGCTGTGTATGCAAACATATATATATATATATATGTATATATATGTATATATATATATTTGCAGATATATATTCGTACGAGACGAATGTAAATTTCAAGGACCAAGCAGGAATTGAGCAGTGTCCATCCTGCATGCTCCACGTAAAACTTTTGTTGAGCGTACTATGTAATGTCCTTTAACTCTTGGAACCGCCACCACCAGCACCTCCACGGGTACCACTTCCCCCCAGGGATTCACCACTTTTCAAGCATCGCGTCCGTGCATGGTAACGCGCACGTCACCGGAAATAGTTTTGGACGAGTTAACAAAACGGCGCCGAGAGTTTCGAGGCTAGCGCCGATTTACTGCGGCCAAACGCTCGCCCTTTCCCTTTTCATGTTTATTTTATGACTTCGTCCTGCTTCGCGTAACTTGCACGCGCTTATCCACCGAGATAAGAATTCATGACAGAGATAGAGAAATTAGGCAGGCAGCTAGCGAGATTAAACCGACGGTCCGTCTCCGCTGGAAAGCTTTACGGGATCGGACAATGCTACTCGGACGGAGCTGTAATCAACGGATATCGCTTTAATCACATCTACGCGGATCAAAATGCTTCTTCAGGATTCTCTGGTCTTGCAGCATTCTGCCAACGAGTGGGAACGCGAAGGTTCGTGTTTTGAACAGGTTGAATATAAAAGCAAACGTTTCACAGGAAAAATTTGCGCACTGAAATGTGTAAAATACGATCGAATGTGTCTCGAGCGGAACAAGGATTTTAATAGCTTTTATATTCCTAATATTCTCTAATATTTCTCTTCCTATATCGTATTTAAACATGAAACAATTACTCAAAAACTGTTGAAATTGTACGTCGAAAATATTGATCCATGATAAATAATACCGTTGACGGATATGAAATGTTTGCAGCTTGATAGCAAACATTACACGAATCGTCCAACCGAATTTACTGATGTTAAATTCATAGTATAAAAATTTCTTACGGTGAGTTGTTCGATACCGTATAAGTTGGCACGTTAAATGCAAGAATGCGTGCTCGTATACCATGATTTTGTTTGGAAAAGATAAAAGGGAAGTGTAAAATAAAATAAATACAGAAAGAGAAATAGAAAAAACGCTATAATTTATAAAAATAATTTTTATACGAATAATTACGCGTCATATTGACGACTGAAATGAAATTTTAGAAACACGGATACTCGAGAGCTGTTTATTTCGATCTTTGCCTCTGTATCGACGGATTTGCTACGAGCCGTGTATATATAAACCTTGGCGTACATCGGAGTTCATTCGACGCGAGTAATAAGAAGTGACGTGTAATTTCGCTCGACCTACATTTTAGTAGCGATTCACTCGACGCACGACGTTTTAAGAGAGTTCCACCCATCAAATGTATCATTGATCGTCCCCCTCATCGAAAGCTTTTATTCGCGTTTGCCGGATCGCACTTTCCTTTGCACTTGATTTTTTTTACCCCTTTTTCCTTTCGCGAGCCAATGCCCGTGTCGTCGAACCGCGTTACAAGAAGCGAACGAAATTAATAATTCCATCGCACGACTTCGAACCCCGCTGTTTGATGTTGCAATCAGAGGATTAATTAAACCATCCTCCTCTGTAATTACGTTTCCGCGATTGTCGGACAGCCACCGCCGCGAGTTTTCAAACGACCACCGCGACCGATAAAAGTTACAGAAATAATGGGTCAGCGGCGATAGATCGATGAATATTAACGACACAGGAATGGCGTATACCGGACGATTGTAACGCATTCATCGTCCGCAAATATTACCCAGGTCTGGATGAAATGTTCGGCTTGTACGCCGTGATATCGGTCAGGAGGTGTCGATCATAATGGTTCGAACGACGCTGACGTTACGTTCGCGCGAACAACGTGCGAAAATCACGGATTATCGGGAAAGGTGAAAATCATTTACGACAAAATTGAGCGGAAATAAATAAGAGAGCCATAGGAAAGGAGCGCTGATTTAAAACTGAAGAGAAGACGGTGCTCGCGCTTCTTATAAGTCGATAACAGATAAAAGAGGCAGATAGAAATTCTTTTTCTCGCGCGACTTACTCCGGTTAGTTTCCGCCCTTTTCTTCCTTCGTTTTCTTTTTAACTGCATTTACCAACGCGACTGTCGCGACAGCGCGATTAAATGAAAATTGCCCACGCTTGTCTAGCAGGATCAGCCGGAATAGGATTAGACGTTCTTTATACCGTTTTAGGATTTACACGTTTTCAATTAAGGACATTTAACCGGACGACTGTTCGTGAAACATGACGCGAAATTATCTCGAAAGGAAAACGCTTGTTGAGGGAAAACTAATTTAAGTAAGATGAAAGCTCTCCTTTAGACTCCATTAAATTGTAATGCACTGTAAATTTGGTTCGCCAGGCCGTTCGAAACTTACGCGTTCATTGTTTTAAAATCACCAGCCACCGACACGTTCCTTCGTAAATCTCACTGGTGGCTTTTAAATAAAAACTAACGATGAAACGTGAACTTTCCCATAAGCCGTACATGTTGGAGTACGATCGTTAATCGAATCATGAATTTTACATGCGTAACTATTATCATTCACTTGGTTAATGCACGCGAACCCCTTACGTTCGTTTGCATAATTACACGCTCGCAGGATCCGTGCAAACAATCGGAACTGGTAATCGGAAGCATATTCAAGCATATTCGAGCATATTCGAGCATATTCGAGCATATTGCATCTACTGAAAAGCGATGAAATTCTCGATCACCTTGATGCTTCGATATACGCGACGAGATGATTCCATCGTAACGCATAAAGTGTTCCACGGCTATCGTTCTCGAAGCAGCGCAATAAAGTGGGTCCCGAAGTCACGATTTATCGGCTCGAACTTCACCCCGTTAAAACGATTGAAACAAAAGACCAGGGAATTCGATTTCCGAGACCCACTCGGTTGCTCAACTACCAATTCTGCGCGCTCTGCCCGAGAATTCGATTTTCTTTTTACAATCATACGCTCCATCGATATTGTTTCGCATTGACACGCTTGTTATTCGCTCAAACACGTACCAAATTAAAATTTTCGACGCGAACATTGTTGCTGTTCGATTGCCGTCAGAACGCTGGCGGTCGGCATACTTCGCCAACAAACGTTCGGCGCTTTTATGAGAATAAAGAAAGGAATTTGAAAAATGCAAGTGAAAAGTGAATATTTTTTCTCCGCCGAGGGAAACGTTGTGCGAAACTATGACGCGATCGTGAGTTTAAAGCATGCAAAAGGTGCGAGCAAACAGCCATAAACAAAGACGCGATAGGGTAAAACGCTGCTGTGCGATAAAAAGATAGAACAGGCAATAAGAATCTCTTAGAAAACTATTTTGTGGGGAAAAAGTAGAGGAAAAAGTAGAAGAAAATAAAAAAGATCCTCTCTAACACGCTAGACTACTGACTCTGACGTTAATTAATCATCCGAGGGGCGGCGAGTTACTCGACTCTGATGAATTATCGCCACCTGAGGAACTAGCTTTCACGATATATACCTTTCATATCTGCCTACCACCTAGGATCGTTCGTTCCTTTCAAGAATTTCGCCGCTCCGCCAAAAAGAAATGGAACGTGACAATGATGCATCGCCGATATGAGACGTAAGCGAACGAGAAACCCGCAATATTTCACTCTTCAAATTTTTAGATGGTACACCGGTAGAATGAAAATATTAGATCAGAGTGTTCGAGAGGAGAGAACGTTCGTAAAATTAAACGATCGGTATCGCTACCGATCGCGACCGATCGATCACGGTCGAACGGGTAATATCGCCTAAACGCAGCAACCGCGTGCATCATCGAGAAATCACGACACGGCGATTTTGTATCGTCGAACACACCTGAGCCCTGACTCGTATACATGGAACCGTGAGTCGGTTATCACTAACGTTTACGTAGCGTTGATAACGCGTGCGCTTCATGCACGAAACTCCACGAGGTGGAACCAAGATAAACGAGCGAAATTCCGACGGGTCGAATGCATTTTGTCTCGCGCGTCATTAGTCAACGCTTTATCGAAACCGTTTCACTGGCTCGAAGCGAATCGATTCGACGTTAAAAAAAAGCTTTTCCGTGATCCACTTGCTTGAGTTTTCGTCGTTGCGAAAACGAGAAAGAAGAGAACTTAAAGGTGGAAACAGGCAGAGAAACGGGACAAAAAATAAAAAAGTAAAAAGAGGTGTTCGAAAAAGAGTGGAGAACAGTGAAATAATTCTCGTGATGGCAATAGAAACGTGTTCACGTACATTGTTGCCTGTGGACATCCCGGCGAACATGGTAATGCTGGTAAAACGTGTCACGTGCCAGGTGAACGGTTGAACCCCTGTTTCTTCCTTTCGAAAAGAAAAGTCCACTTGGATGCACCTCTCTCTTTTATTTGATGAAAAACGACAAAGATGAAGAACACGAGCGAGTGAAAAAAAAAGAGAGAAAGAGAAAAAGAAAGAGAGAGAGGAACGCGCGAAAACAGGCACGTCAGTTGCACGAGACTTTGGCAAACACCTTGGAGTAGGTCGCGAGTAGGTTGACACCTTCAGGGGAGAGGTCGCGCGCAGAACTGACACCTCACGCGCGCGGTCCAGCTACCCTCAGCATCCAGCAGCAGCAGCAGCAGTAGCGGCAACGGCGGCGGTAACCGAGGGGGATGAAGCGGAGCACGCGCGAAATTCCGCCTCTGTACTGCGTCCACCCCCTATTCCTCCGCAACCTCCACCACCGGTTCCCTACCCTGTCCCTCTCGACCGCGCTTTTCCCTCGCTTCCCCGACTACGTACAGAGCTGTTTTGTCCTGACTCCAGCCTCGCACCATCGTTTCGCCCAGAAAAGGATGTCAAGAGGTGAAACGAAAGGCGAACTGGCCGATAATTATCGGCCAGACAGTTGGGCTCTGCTTGGTTTTTTACTTTTTTCGAAAGAAAATCTGATTCCCAACGAAAAGATTGTTGCACGTAAAACGATAAAATGATGCGAAATATTGTTTAAAAGTTCACGGGCAAACTTGTTCCACGTTTAATTTAGTTGTAGAATAACCTGGCCAGAAATAAACAAATCCGTTTAGAAGTAACTTTGCGATGTTTCAAACTTATCCTTCTCCCCTAAGGCCACGTTTCACGTCCACTCGGCACGAAATTTACCGATACCGCAATATCCTATTCCTTGTTATAAAATCGTTTCGCACAGATCGCTAAAAGTAGCGAGTTCTATTGTAGAGGTTTTGCTTAGTCGCGTTATGGGAAATTTCGTGTGTGCAGCCACGTAACAAAAGTTAATTTCAGTCGACCTTCGGCATCTGGTAAGCGTAAAGCTATACGAAAGCGAGCACGCGCGAAATTTCACCCTTGTGCACTCTCGAGCGCACCAGCGACCCTCTTTAGGGCTCTGCATCTCGTCCACGCGACCCTCGCACCTACCGAAGGGTGAAACTTTTCTTAATAATTACTGGCCAATGGCCCGACTCGTTTTAATCTTCGAGTATAGGCCGTGTTCGCGAGAACTTCTGTACACACATACCCAACGCTCCAAACTTGTTGTTGCCATTCTTGAAAGACCGATATTTAATGCAACACATTGGTGCAATAAATGACGCCTTTTATACCCGGTTCATTATGTGGAACAGAGGACTTGTTTCATAACGCGGCACAAAGCGATTCGATTCGTGTTTCGAGCAACGCGTCAAACTCGTGGGCACGTCGGTTAGTCGACGCGTACCAAGTTGAATATCGGCTTAAAGGGTTGCGCGAAATTTTACCGCTGTTTCAGCACGCCTTGCACGAAAACGTGAAATGGTCACGATTAATACAACTCGAAACATTAAAAGCGTTCTTAACGCCAGAGAGCGTACGTGAAACGCGAGGCAGACAGAAAACTTTTAATACTTGCCGGTGTACAAAGCTTTATACGTATTACAGCCACTGGGAGCGAAACAGACACGTTGTTACAGTAGTTTCGCAAATTCGAACGAAACTTACAATGGTTCTTCATTTACATTTTTCTACGTTATATCGAATAACTGACGGCGGAAAGTGAAAAAAGAAAAATAGATGATACGTATAATCGTACGTAGGAGAGCTCCCGTTAGGAGTCCCCGTAAATGACTTGTGCGCACGCAAACTTTTGCGCACGTACAAATCGATCTTTAAAGCTTGGAAATCTCATGATAAATGCGAGCGTTAATACTTCGAACGCGTTCCCTTTATACGTATTCCCGGCCATCGGGTTTTATTATCCTGTAGAATATTAATTGGCAAACGTAAAATCAAAATGAATTCGGGTAGAAATTAATTTTGTGTAGCGCGTGTTCTATCGAAATCAATAATGATAATTACACCAGAACTACGCCACTTGCTTAGCGAATGTATAATTGACCGATATTGCGATTACAAATTTCTAAACGTTAGATTATTAAACGTATAAGTGACGTATAAATGATGTACAGTGTGATTTCGATATTTCGATATTTCGATATTTCGATGGAACCCGGAATGATTCGAGCAAGCGATGATCAACGTTTAAAAAAGTACGCCAGAAAGGATAGGATAACAAGAATTCAGCACGCTTGATCGTCCAAACAACCAAGTTCATTATTTCAAGGATCAAAAGCCTACGAAAGATGGCAAAGCGGGAACAATTCTTTGGACCGATCCGGAAAAAAAATCTGCTGGCACAGAGGCTCGAGATTAAAATTCAACCGCATCCAGATCTACTTCTGGCCGCGATAAAAGCGTAATCTCCAACAATTATCGTCGTGGAATTCCCTATCGTTTCCCGTTTACCTCTGAGCGAGGGCTTTTCATTGTCTGAAGAAGACCGAATGGAATGGGGGAGGAAAATAAAAAAAGAGAGAGAGAGAAACAGTGAAGAAAGGAAGGAGAACGAAGTCGTACGGTTGAGACAGCAAAGCACAGGGAAGACACGCAAAGGGTGGTAGCGTTGGCCGTCCGTAACCGAAAGAGACGATGAGAGAGGAATGCTTGCGAACGCGGGGGGATGCCCAGCCATGGGTACAAAGAAAGAAGGCAAAGAAAAAAGGGGGACAAAGGTATCAAAAACAAAAACGGAACACAGGTAAAAACGCGAACGATGGAAAATGTCTTTTCACTGTCCAACCAGGCCGCGAGCTTCTATTTCACGATAATAATGAAACGTTATACCGCCTGGCATCGAGTCATTCGTGTGACAAACAGGAATTCTCAAACTACTGGCCCTACTAACGACGCTCTCAGGTAAGTAGCGACATAAACTTGATCGCTGAGGCGGTAATTAATTATCAGACCGCGGCTAGTACTTTCACAGCATTCGACCGACGTTAACCCACGAAATTATTAAAAGTCGGTCAGTGACGACTAGTCGGTCTCGCCTATCGAATATGTTTAAAATCGAATTCGATAAATATTCGAGTGCACTTCGCGTAACTCTTTCGTTAACTTCATCGACGCGACTGTTTCTCGGCTAATCGTAACCTAAACTCAATTCCGTGAACTTTTTATACCTGTACAATCTTCGATGCATCCCGATCGTCGATGCAGAGTTCGTAGGTGGGCAACTTCATTAGCGTGGACAGTTTTACGCATACCGTATAGCACTTTTAAACGATTATTGCGTTGGCATAATCGCAAGTTGCGCCAGAATAGCATCTGGTAATTAGAAACTTGAGATCATGATAGCTTACGTACCGCGTGGGAGTTTCTGCTCAACTATCGGGTACCTAGTTTACAGGAACATAAAAAAATACCGACTAGTAACTCCCCCGGTTCTTATTTAAATGAATAAAACCGTGACGCGACTTATTAAAATCGAATAATAATCCAACCAGCCATGAAACTGATTATTCCTCTCTTGCACTCGTCTTCGGAGCCATCCCGTTAAATATTCATAACGAGTTACACTTGTTCGACGAAGAGGACCTCCAAGACGGATATCCTCTCTTAAAGCCTTTTAAAGGCTCGCGGTTTACCTTTCACCCCCTTCTAACAACCCGTTCAGTTCTAGATTCTTTTGTCCCATCGAGGAAAAGAAGATCACAGAATTCTTCGTACGTAGGCCCCTTTGGCCTCGTCAAAAAGACTACTTCGATTATCGATTATGTTTGCTCCTTGGTAATATCGTGTCGTTTATCGTGGCCACAGTTACCGGCTGTATAAGATCTCGAGAGCACTTCCGGCTGCGCGACGTTACGGCCAGGTCCTTTGAGACCCGCGTAGTCAAACCCTTGTCATATTCCGAAGGCAGCAATCCACCGGTTAAATTTATGACAGCCATAACAAATATACGAGCCGTAATTATTTGCATATTCTGACGAGGGATGAACGCCCCGAATCATGAATTCTATAATCACCGAAGATACAATCAACCATAAATGACGCATCCTATTAATCATGAATACTACTTTTTCGGTATCATTTGGATTACCGATATGCGTGTATAAATGATTAACATTATTTCTGTTAATTAGCTGACGTATTTATAACAATTTCACAAACATAAATCTTCTTGTATATGTTTTATTGATCGTATTAATAATTTTCAACATATACCCGTTCGTTGATTAAAGCGAATCATTCGTAATTAATCCCTTTCCAATTCCCAATTCCCAACGGGTATCTGTAATATCTCCGAAACGATAGACACGCGTTCAGGAATACGAGAAACGAAACTCATCGTGTATCTTTTTTATTTCCATTGCCTGTGGAAACATTGTTTTAAATTTTTCTCGAAAGAATCCCGTGACTCGAAAAGGGGAGTTGAAAACTTTCAAAGCGCCGCTAAGCGACGACGTGACACCGTTCTCGGTAGGAACTTTCACGAATGGGATCGTCGAATGTATCCATACTATACTGGCACCGCGATATAACGTATGATTCCTTGGTAGGAGCCTTTCATTCGCTTCCGGTTGCTACTTTGATGAAAAGTAAACAAAGATGGAACGACCACAGGCACGAGGCACTACTTATACGAGAAGTTCGGAGTAGCGGAGAGATGGACGAACGGAAGGAGAAGTTTATCTGAAACTGTGCGGTGGTTGCCAGTTACGGACAGTTTCGCTATGTAAAACGATTCGTCCGACCAGAAGTTGTTATCGCTAATAGCTACCAGTTATCAGCGCCGTTCGATTTCTCAGGATGTCGCCGCGTCACGTTCGCGTGCAACGCGCCACGTAATTTACACGTGCTACGGCTGTTTGTCACGGCTGCGTCGGTTTCAATGGACTTTAACGAGGACAATAAGCGGAGAAGGTTACGTGAAAGAAACTGCTGGCAATTCATCGTTCCAGAGGACTGTTGAATCGCCTTTGCAAGTATTTTTTATTTTTTTTTTTTTTTGTCACGTTTGTTCAAACCGTTGGGGATAAAAATGATTGGAGCGTTTACCAGCTAATTAGCTAAATTTTTATTATACGAAAGAAATGTGGAGATACTCGTAAGCGGTGTTGTCAGAGGGAAAACGGAGCAGTTACAGAGAAAGTAGAGAGAGGAATTGAATTTAAGCACAGACACAAGTAACCAATCAGCTGTCTTGTTGCGAGCACAGTTAATATAGACTTTCGGTGCTCGGTCTGTGGCGTGCGGTTTGCGGCTTACGATATTGAACGAGGCGAACTATGGTGACATACCCGTTCGATAGCGGTACTGTTTTCGAGAGAAGAAAAAGGGGTCGATTAATTACTTCCTATCTCGGTTATAATTGGTTCCTATTTTTCAAGCGCGTCGCACAGAATCCCCACGCGGATCGTTCGAAAGACAATTGTTAATCAGAAACGAAAATATTTTCGTAATTGATTGAAGCGGTTGTATGAAACAAAAGATGATTCGATAACAAAAGTTATCGTGCGTCTAGACACGGAATGATAATGCTTTGCGAAAAAAGAAAAAAGGAAAACTTAATGTAAAATAAAAGAATCTACGACGAAAGAGAAATCGTTCATGTCGAGACAATAAAAAGCTTTAAATGCATGCGTAGCAGAGCGAGTATTTTTATTCCGACAATAACTTGTCGTTGATCCATAGGTCGGTGTCTCGAGGATAACAGATATTGGAAATAGCAAACGGAGACAGAACAGTCTGGCTGATTATCCGATTATCCGGTTCTCTGGAACATTTGCAATTTACGTCTGGAAGTACTATCGGTTCAACCCCTCCTTTGGGGTCTTTCCTTCTTCTCTCACATCCTTCGTTACCGTTCGATCTCCGTCCCTTTCCATTATATCCTCCTTCTCTCACTTTCGTATCGGATCATCTTTTCTCGTCTTCTGTGTTTTCTTTTCATCGTTTTTCTCCTTTCCCGCTTCGTTCCACTTAGGTACCAATATCATCCACCGATAAGTCGTAAGAAATTTTGCGTTTCCATTTTCCAGAAATTGCCGTCACCAGCCTGATGAAGGCTCGAATTCTCGACAGATATCTCATTCTCGTAGATCATCGTGTCGCCTTGACACGCATCGAGAACGGATTACAGGGGGAAAACTCGTTTAAAGCGTAATCGAAATTCGTATGCGGGGTTCAAACGACAAATTCGATCAGGCACACGCGATTAACCGAAGTACCATTTATTTAGATATCATGTGAAACGTATTCGCGTATGAGCGAATTCTGCAAATTACAGGCACGAAACTCCATTTTGAGATCGCAGGCTATGTCTGAACGAACCTCTGAATTTTCGATTCAAATTACAAATCCTTGAAATTACATTTTCTTGTAAAAAAAAAAAAAAAAGAAAGAAAACATAAAACTTACAAACCTTCGAACTTCCGACTCTCACAGCTGTGATCGCGAATAATTAACCGATAAGCGATGATTAGAAAGAATTCTTTGGAGCACCATTTTACAACAATTTCCTGTCGCAGGAAAATACAAGGAAACAACTCAACCACGAAATAACATAAAAATTCTCGAATCGAGTGACGATGAAATTCAACTGGGTCGCTTGGGTTCGCGACTTCGCAACGCGGCACCCCAGAGAACCTTAAGCCAGAAGTCATTCGTTTCAACTTTTCATTGCCCCGAAGAATGCGCCGCGATGGGCCAACCACGTAGCATGAATTGAATTTCGTCATCGTTCAGCCATGGTAAAACGAGGAAAACGACGTGACGCGGCTTCTCTCCGGACCTCTATTCGCGCAGCATTCGTCGTTGACGTTTTCACTTGTTAACCTCGGCAACTTGCAGTCTCGCCGTGGATCTGAGGATTATTCATCACCGCAACTACCAAGGGGGATGGTTTCCATAAAGGGGATGGGTTCGTGGGGGTGATGGCGGACACAACGACATCAGTTGAAAGAGGAAAGAGGAAAGAGAAAAGCATGAGGTTAGGGAAACCGGGGAAAAGGGAGAGAAGGGAGACAACCGGAACAACAGCGTATTCCATGTTCCCTCGTGTCACTGATTATTCCATTTACGAGCCATGCCGCATGATTCTGAATAGAGGTACACACTGCGCTGGGTAGATTCACCTCGATCCCCTTTCCCGCCCACTGTTTCTCTCTCGCTTCCTCCATTTCTCTACCAAACTTGCCGTGTCTTTTAGATCGCGTTGTCTCTCGCCTAGCTGGTGTCCATCTCGCTCGCACGAGGCATCGATAGTCTATCAATGGATAGGAAAGAAGTCTCGTCTGAATCGGAAATCAATCGGACAGGTACGGCAAGCTAGACGAAATCTAGTTTTATTTGACAGGTGACATGGATGGTATCGGTATCAAAAAAATCTCCGATGCGCAACAGATCA
The DNA here is from genome assembly GCA_019453375.1 of Ctenoplectra terminalis. Taxonomy (NCBI): domain Eukaryota; kingdom Metazoa; phylum Arthropoda; class Insecta; order Hymenoptera; family Apidae; genus Ctenoplectra; species Ctenoplectra terminalis. The sequence goes on from SMSQ01001482.1 coordinate 92,882, forward strand.
GTTTGACGCATTTACACGGTACAGGTACGTAGCTGTGTTTCATTGGAGTCCCGGAAAAAATGAAGGAAACTCGACACGGTTGGGTGACGTTTACGATTCAATGTGGAATATCTCGTTAAAACCAAACGCTTTTCCGCGAAACAGAGGAAATCGCCACCGTTGCCGCGAGCGTGCATTTCCAATTTGGGAAGGATAGGGCGCGTTTACCATCGGACTGAACGCAATTATCGTTGCTTTNGGAGCACCATTTTACAACAATTTCCTGTCGCAGGAAAATACAAGGAAACAACTCAACCACGAAATAACATAAAAATTCTCGAATCGAGTGACGATGAAATTCAACTGGGTCGCTTGGGTTCGCGACTTCGCAACGCGGCACCCCAGAGAACCTTAAGCCAGAAGTCATTCGTTTCAACTTTTCATTGCCCCGAAGAATGCGCCGCGATGGGCCAACCACGTAGCATGAATTGAATTTCGTCATCGTTCAGCCATGGTAAAACGAGGAAAACGACGTGACGCGGCTTCTCTCCGGACCTCTATTCGCGCAGCATTCGTCGTTGACGTTTTCACTTGTTAACCTCGGCAACTTGCAGTCTCGCCGTGGATCTGAGGATTATTCATCACCGCAACTACCAAGGGGGATGGTTTCCATAAAGGGGATGGGTTCGTGGGGGTGATGGCGGACACAACGACATCAGTTGAAAGAGGAAAGAGGAAAGAGAAAAGCATGAGGTTAGGGAAACCGGGGAAAAGGGAGAGAAGGGAGACAACCGGAACAACAGCGTATTCCATGTTCCCTCGTGTCACTGATTATTCCATTTACGAGCCATGCCGCATGATTCTGAATAGAGGTACACACTGCGCTGGGTAGATTCACCTCGATCCCCTTTCCCGCCCACTGTTTCTCTCTCGCTTCCTCCATTTCTCTACCAAACTTGCCGTGTCTTTTAGATCGCGTTGTCTCTCGCCTAGCTGGTGTCCATCTCGCTCGCACGAGGCATCGATAGTCTATCAATGGATAGGAAAGAAGTCTCGTCTGAATCGGAAATCAATCGGACAGGTACGGCAAGCTAGACGAAATCTAGTTTTATTTGACAGGTGACATGGATGGTATCGGTATCAAAAAAATCTCCGATGCGCAACAGATCAGTTTGACGCATTTACACGGTACAGGTACGTAGCTGTGTTTCATTGGAGTCCCGGAAAAAATGAAGGAAGCTCGACACGGTTGGGTGACGTTTACGATTCAATGTGGAATATCTCGTTAAAACCAAACGCTTTTCCGCGAAACAGAGGAAATCGCCACCGTTGCCGCGAGCGTGCATTTCCAATTTGGGAAGGATAGGGCGCGTTTACCATCGGACTGAACGCAATTATCGTTGCTTTAATAAATTTTAATCGCTTCGTCAGAAATCGTAGCCGTTTCGGGTTTAATTGGTGAATCGGGTCGCTCGTTGTCATCGATTACAATTATGTGACTCGGGTTTCGCCCCATTATTGCTCTCAAATTATATAATCCAGGAAATGCTTCTGGGAGTGCTTCGGTTCGGCGAGAAATGTAATCGTGTTGATCCTCCAAACATGAAGGTAAACTTGTACATACAGGAAGTTTGAAATGTATTTTAAACTTTCGTTTCAACTGTATACGATACAACGTTCAATCTCTACGTAACCCAGAAGTCTCGATGAGGCGCACGGGAAATTATGCAGCCTCAAGTAGGATTTGAAAAAAAAAAAACCTTTTTTAAGGTGTGTACACATGTCTACATCGAATATGCGACACGAGCAAACACGCGGATTGTCGTGCTTGTGCATGCAAATTTGCAGATACAGGTGCAGTGCAGTGTCATCGTTGGCCATGCGAGCCGGTGGTGGTGACAGTGGCGCAATGTACCTGAATTAGTCTTCCGAAGGCAGACGAGTAAGGGAAATTGTTGGAGCGAAGGGTGCATCGGCTCCTCCTCTCTTTATTCTTGCATAAAATCCATATTCTTCGGAGGAAACAACGTGCTTCATCGCGAGGAAACTCTGTCGCCACGTTCTACGAGGGGCAACCCTTTTTGGTCCTAGTCAACCTTACCCTTCCTTCACCCTCGGGCATTTGTAAGCTCTACCATGGCAGAACCAAGATTATATTCGAGCTTGCCGTATCACCAGATATTCGGCTACCATGAAAACTTGGAATTTTTAACTTGGCTATTTGAAAAGTTCCAAGTAGCTCCTCTGGGACTTATTTGCTTGATATAATATGTTCTCTTCTCCCTCTAGCTTTGCTTGCTTGTTCCAAGATTTAAAAACTTTCGCGTAAAAATGTGATCGCAAAGAGGACCGACAGGCGGCTTTAATTATTCCAGATTTCATTCCGCTTCTCGCTCGTATATCTCCGAATACAAAATTATGAGAATTCCGAAAGATAAATTTTGAATTCGGTGAATGCATCGATAACACGAGCGTCCCTGAAAAACTTGATCGAAATATAGTCGAAATTAATTACCAGACTGATAGAATGGGTATTCCGATTGTGCGTAGTCTCTGCCTTTCAGCCAACACAATTAAAAGAACTCCCCTCCCGACGATTCTAATTATCGTCTCGCGCGAGCGAATAATTTTTGCTACGTCGTTTTTAATAATAGACAACGACGAGCGCTACATCGAGCGACGTTGTCATTAAAAAAGTTTTCACGGAAAAAGATCTCGAGAGTGGTTTCCTCGAATCACGAACCTCGATCGTACTCGACTTTAAACTCGTCGCAGGCATCATCATCGAACGATCGAAAGGGCGCCCATTACGTGTTCACGTAACAAGATATTGAATTTCTGTGGGGTTGTGAACCCCAGTCTAGAGCGGATTCATGCCTTGAGATATAATAGGAACGCCTCCACACCTACTCGGCTGCGCTGTATTTCAGACCTCTCGCCACTTGAGGCACAGAGCGACTATACACACTCTAACAAACGCCCATTTTCAGACAATGAATATTTTAGTGCGCCCATGAAAGCACGCTCGAGCGCTTTTTTTTTTTGTCCTTGCCGCCCTCGTCACAAAAGGCATCATCATTGCACCGTGTACGTGACGATCCTAACCCCTTGATCATTCAAGGAACACCGCCAGTAACTGGATCAAGTAACGCTACTCTTGTCCTAGGGAAGCTCATTGTTTTCTACCCTTTCACGCAACAGATCCAACGATACCTCGCATCTTGACTGATTTACAATCCTATCCGCGACAAGAACAATCGCAAAGATTGCGCGTACTGTACCCTCAAGTGTTTCCTTTACGATTGCAAACATCGGAATCGAGAATACATGGTTGCACTTTAGGAAATGAATTGTGGTTCGGTGCGCTTTTATAAAATTGTACGATGAATAAATGGTACCGTACATTGATTCCATGTAATAGTGTTGAATTTCTTTTGTTACGATATATTTATTAACTGAACTGTATCGAATAAAAAAAAGAGAAATTTTATCGTTCAACGGCACTTGGAGTAATTTCTAGAGCGTATTCGTATATTTTACAAATTAACTTCTTCAGCGATTCAATTTGTTTCAATATTCATTTTCTGAACAAATTGGAACGATGAGAAACGCGTGAAATTTTATCAGCAGAGGTTATAGACGCACTTTATCTATGAACGTTTCCTGTTGTACCGATACACGATACATCAGCACGGTTACTAAGCAAGTAGAATGGTAAAGCCACGGACGAGGTCTGATAAAAGTGTTGTGACACTTGTAACAAACTTTTTCAACATGTTTTACACGTTCCAAGTTAAACTACCGACCAGGTATAAGAGTAGACAATTCATCCGATGTATTTTTCTGGCTCGAATTTCTGGGGCTCTAGAGCTCTATTATCATTATCGTGTCACTCACAATGTTACCAACAGAACATAGAAAGAGAATTTAGTCCTCGCTTGGTGAAACATGTTATTAACAAGTCAAGTGTGTTTGACGAGTATACACGACATTTTAAAACCCCAATTTGGTGTGTTCGTCGAGTACGCTTGTCACTTGAAAAGAAAAATTATAATTTGCAATGAAAATGTATACTTTTGGCAGAAAAGTAAAGAAAAAAACAATCTTACTTGCTTGTATACATTATCTATATTATTATCAAAATTAAGAACGAACCTCTGACAGATTTGATATTGGTTTGATTTTTTTCTAACAGTTTTCGTCTAAAAATTGAAGTGCTATTTCCATAACAAACGACTATCAAATTTTTCATTTCTTTTGTTTCGTGTTTCGTAAAATCAGTAAGAGAATTAACGTACAATGCGAAAAATTGTACACCAATTTATCTTTCATTTGAAATAATAAAAAGTTACCGCGCTCAAAACAGAATCCAAATGAATTTGTTTTAGAATTGATGAAACGATAAATAACAAATAACGAAGCGATAAAAAAATGTTTCGCAGTTGAGTAATCATAAATTTGATTCGATCAAATGTTTCTAAAAATTATTGAAAATCGATTCTAACATATTTCTGCAAAATACGTATCGAGCTTACGAAATTGGCCGCATAACGTATCTATATGCTGTCAGGGATAGAGAACAAAAAAATCGAATATAGAACCACTATTGTCCAGCTGTCCAGTAATAGACGACCCTCTTTTAGCTCGAGCTAATAATGCCGAATTGATCCGGGACGCTTTGGTGATTATATTTCACGATGCTATAACGTTTGCCTTTTACTATGGCTGCATTGAGAAAAGCAAATTTTTTACTCCACTTTTTTCATGTTCGGCTATTTATAGTTTTAAACTTTTGCGGCATCTGCGCGTCAAAAATCGTATCGGAGATTAAAAAAACAGAAAACTTGGAACAATTTTCACGCGAAGTATACTTGCGATCGATAATGACAAAATAATATTTAAAATGATTAAAAATGTAAATTATTCAGCGCGAAACCTTCGAGAACATATTATCGGCAATAAATATTTATGTAAGTTACGTTATCTCTTGTAATATTTTATAATTTGTGCATTTCGCGTTATCCAGAGGTAACTGTGAATGCAGCTAAACGAAAGTTAATTTAAAAATAAATACAATTACCGCAAGATACATAAGCTAGGAGCGAACGTTTAATTAGTAACATGGTGGTATCGTTCGTCGCAAACAAAACGCACGAGTTTTGCAAATACTCGTTTCACTGAAATTTCGTATTATTTATTTTATTTTCGTTTGTTTTTTTTTTCTGGACCGTCACTCTGTATGGCAGTCTCTATTCACGCGATGATCCTAAGCAAAAAAATGACCACTACTGAATCATCGGATCTGTGACCATCCATGTGGCGCGTGGTCCTGTGACACTGCTACTCGTTAGTTTTTTTGAGAGCTCCATTTTCCATCGATGATTCGAATATTCAATAGGGAGAAACGGTTTAAAAAAATACTAAAGGGAAGCTGACCAAAGTACGATCGGACATGTGCTCGAAAAACCTATGCGCTGGTTCGTTGTCCCGATAAAAACTTACACCGGATCTGTTTCATTATCGCGTTTGTCGAACAAAAAGCAATTCGCTTTTGAAACTAGACACAGCGATGAGTGGCATGTTGCTTTTCAATGCACAGGAATTTTACAAAGGGACATTTTTCTCCATTGCTGCAAAAACAACGATGCGATTACCACTGTAGCGCACCATAACAATCATAAATAGCTGGAGTACACACATCGTAGGATGGGAAACCGAGCACCGGCAGAAGTAGGCGCGGACCGTCAATTGAAATGCATCATGCGATTCAAAATTATGCGTCTAGGTTTCACAAGGTTTTGCGAACTAATATCATTAATTTGGAATAGCAAATATGGGTCGACGCAACTTCATTATCATTATCAATACCGCACCGAAATCGCGTGACAAGTGTGCAACCGCAAAGCGGAACACCCCAACCTATGCTTGGACGCTACTGGCCAGCCGCTCTAATTTATCCTCTGAATTATGCAGGATCTCGACTATCCTGTCGATTTTTGATCGGCATCGAAAGAAAGCATTTCGCGTGACAGGTGCGTTACAACGAGACACGCGCCGTGGTCGCGACAGGGCGCGATTAAATTGCAAGGAAAATGATACGTGTCCAAACCGGAAGGAAAATCGTGTACGAGGAAACAATTTCGGTATGAGAAAGGGAGAATGCGTATATCGTGAAACGGAATACACGCGTGTACGTTCTCGCCCCGTGATGAGTTCAACTTGTTCCTATAAATTATTTACACGCGCGCAGACGGAATGGTAATTTTGTAACTCGGATAGCCTGGAATGGATTATCGTACAAGCGTTACACTTGTTGAACCTTGTTTAAAATGATGTACGTGTTAACGTAACATACGTAGAATGTATAGCGATCACACTTACCGTTCTCACGAGAAAATACTTGTGAATAAAAGTAGAAAAAATATTCTTCCTACTTTTAAAAAGAAACAAAAAAAGAAAAAACAAAAAGAAGAAAAAGAAGAAAAAGAAGAAAAAGAAGAAAAAGAAGAAAAAGGAGAAAAAAGAAAACCTAATTTCCATTAAGACATCAAGCTACAAAGCATCGGAACGTTATCGTGAAAAGGGTGGAGAAAGCTTCGCCTCGTTATCGCACAAGCTCCCTCGAGTACTTTCCGAAAAAAAAGAAATATCTTCCCCGTGTAGATACGAGTGTATCTCGCGAGATTCTGTGCGTCACTTTCCGTGGAATGGAAGGAAACTCCTAAGAGGAGGCTTGTACCAGTTCGGACTTGTCCGTGAGGCTAAACTAATTTGCTGCGCGAGGGTAGTCGCTGGGTTAGAGCTTGAAGTGGGGTGACACAGGGTCGAGGCAGATGGAAAGTCCGGGGAGGGATGAAGGGAGAGTCATCTGATTCCACGTGGTGGGAGAACCGAATTCCGAGTGACCAGTGAAAATGCCACCCCACCCGCTACTCCCTACGCTCTTCCCCGCTTTCCTTCACTTTCTCTTTTCGTTTCGCCCTCTTCCCTCTTCTTCCCTTTCGACTCCCTTCTCTTTCGGATCCTTTACCCTCACCAGGCCTACCTCAGGGATATAGGAAGGACTGTGAACTGGGGTAAAAGACTGCTCGTGCTGAGTCGCGAGGAGGACGGTGATAGCTCAGAGACGCGCGACCGTGTTTAGGTGTATGGGTGTGCGCGATCGTGTGGACGGACGCCTTTTTGAACGCACGTGTGTGCAGGTATGTAAGCCTGAGAGAGGAGGAAGTGTCTTAACGAAGAAAGACTTTCTCAGTGACGGATACATTCTATCCAACACCCTTTCTCTTTCTCGAGCACTTTTCTATGAAAGTTGTCTTTCGATTCGATTCGTAAGAAACATAGGGAGGTTCTTCCGTTACTTCGAGCTAATACTGTTAAATATTAGATAGAGAACCTTAGATGACGGATTGGCGATCTAAGTTCAACATTGATTTCGATCGATTTCGCGAAAAAGTATGAATAAATTGAAACCATGTACGATATAAAGTGAAACTCGAGAAACGACGATTTAACAAGGGAGAACTTAACATTTGTCGCAAGAAAAAATGAGGAAGCGAAGAATACGGTTGGAACCAATACAAGTTAGCAAGACGTCGTCCCTGACTTTGAAAGAGGGTGGCAGGGAGTAAGGGGTGAGTTAGCTGGGGAACTAGAAGCGTGGGTATAGGGGCGGTAGCGGGGATGGGGGGTTGAATCAGCGCGGGGGTGTATGGGGGAATTAGTAGATGGCCGTGGACAATGTGGGGGATACTTTCTCATATCAAGTATGGCCGCCATCGTGGCACGATGGCCAAAACAATAGTAAGTAAAGAGACCCGAAGGCAGTCGTCGTTCCTTATAATTTCTCGCTATCATTTTTTTCCCTCTCTCGCATTTTGAAAAATTTCAATTTCCGAATTTTTTTTCTTCGAGATGACGAAACAACGTTTCATACGTTTCCCATTGTTTTTCTCGGTTTTCAGTGTGCAGTGAATAAAGTGATATTATCGTTGTTATCGTTGTCGTTATCAATCGCGAGCTCGTGCCTCATTCAATAGAAACGATTCATCACCGTATCATGATACTTAACAAATGGATAATGACAAGGAGCCAGCCAATCGTGAATATTTCGGATTCCTTCACGTGGACAAGTTGTTGCTGATTACGGTAAGTGTTGAACGAGGACGTCATAAATTCAATCAGACTCGTGTATCTTTCATCGAGACATTGGCAGGATTTATTGTTTTCCTGATTTTTTCAATCATTATCGACAATATGATTGTTCGTTACAGCGTCGTTTTCAGATGAAAAATGAACATTTCTTTCAATTCCAATCGAATGATCAAGCACAGAAAAATAATTTCCGTTTGTGCAACAATATAATTGATCTTGCACATTTTCTCGTTCGACCTTCGCAATTTCCTTCCATTGAGTAGCTTAAAAATTCTAGCAACGCGTTCGATTACTTCACTGAGATCGTTGATGAATAAAGAAAAATTCAAAGACTTCGAATACGGAATTTATGAAACGACGCTACACCGTTCCCCATTCGAGGAAGACTAGGATACCGTCCGATATCCAGCGACGTCTTTTGCATGCGAATACTCCACGTGGTTCATCTGACACGACACGCATTGCGCAGATTCAACTTTCCGCGATCCCCACCTTTATGCGAATCGCACCTTTTACCATAGTGATTTCAGGTAGGAATACAACGCGTCACTCGGTTAATGTATCTCGGCCACGTAAACGAATTAAACCCTTCTCCGAGGAACTTCCTCTGACTTTGTAACATATCGCGCTTCGACGAAAACGACAAAAATTCTTAATCACTGTCCTACATTAATTTTATCTATTTTGTTACGTATTTTTAGTTTAAAATGTGCTACAATTTTTTAAGAGCAAATCTAAAAAAATGTTGAATCTTTTTCAGAGTGTACGTCGTAAATTTAAACCGCTCCGATTGGAGTACTTTATCCAACGATATAATGCATATGCCCGTATAAATTTATTTTCCGAATCGATATGTTTTAAAAAATTTTTGAGGCACAGTGCACTTTGCTCGACTACGTGTTAGCGAGTTGGAATTGCAACGGCATCAATCGACGAGAAAGGTCGAAGAGACGAGACGGATCGCGTTAGACGTTTAAAGAAAAGAAAGGTGGGTGGGTGGATAGATTTTCAGTACTGGCGCGATGATATTTGTCTTGTTTACGGGCAGACTTATGCGCGTGTGCGGACTAGTGAAGTTCACTGCTCGATCAATAGGCCTCTACTGAAATCACATATAAACGCACTCACGCGCACACAGGCAGATTACTGCTCGAACGAGCACACGGACGAGAGGAACAAACGCAAAAAGTTCGCGAGCCTTTCTTTTCAACTTTAGGAACCAAGATGATCGAACAACCCAGCACGAAACTTTCATAATTTACTCCTCTCATCCTCTTATCGATACCAGAAATTCCAACTTTCTATCGACGTTCCAGTTCGTTTATGATCAAAAGTTCAATAAATATCGCGCAAACAATCTTATCTCTCTCGATTTTACAAATACTTTCCACCTTACTTTTTATTTTTTTTTCAAATACTTATTTCCGAGAAGGAAACTTGAAAATAGTAAAACAGATATAAAACGCGAGCACTTATCGAGCATTATGAGCGACAATCTCGTATAAGCTGTTTCGTCGAGTCATATCGATTCCCTGCATTCGATATTAATTATTATCAAAGCCCCCACCGAAAACGCATAATTTATCGTTCCATTGTTTCACGACTCGATAAACAGCCAGCTGTGACCACCACGCATCGCGTATACCAAGCGTCGCATATGTTGTCACAGCGTCGTTATTTTGTCAAGTTAAAATGTTGTTTACTGGGGCGCAATACGCCCACGCGACAAGCGCCGCGAAACAATTTAAGGGAGCAGAGAAAAGGCATATGCAATACACGTACAACCACGATAATACCTCTTTCACTGGGTATCCCTTCGTATTGAAAGCTCGATAGTTATTTCCTTCCCTCTCCCTGCGCTTGTCGTTCTTTCTACTGTCTAACAACATGTTTTTCTCGACACCCTTTCGAAATTCCCCTTGGTCCCCCTTCTTTTCATTCGTTCGTTGTCATTCATCCAATTTTGGCTAGAAACGGTGCAAACGTTTTTCCACAATACACGGAGATACCAGCGTACCATACGGGCGTATTTACGCGTATTTTTCCAAAATCCGTCGAATGTTGCGCAGAAATGCGGGTTTTACATCGCAACCCTCCGCCTTTCTATACCGGCCTGTTTTCCAACCCCCACTTAATCCAATTTCCGTAGGCTGACAGGAGGTCGTCCAAATTTCGTATAATCACCCTGTGTCCTTGTCGATTCCAAAGTTCAATGCATGCATTAGGGTGGCTTTTACGATCGTCGCTAAAGAAGAAGACAAAGCACACCGTATACGATTGATCATTATAAAAAGTAAACATTACCGTGATTAGCACAAATATTAAAGAGATTGAATACAAAAAGTAAAAAGATTCTAGTACGAAGAAGCAAAAACCACTCTAGTAAAGGATCAAATTTTTCATACGAAATCGACCGATTTAACGAGCAACGTTCGAATCAAACCTGATTGGTGCTCGATCCGAAAATCGCGACCGAATCGATCGAATCGAATTCGTAAATCATCTATTCGGAAAATGTGGTGGGGATTATTTGTACGGTGGCTCTCCCCGAAGGTGGTAGGGACGAAAACGATGCGACGGGCCCTTCATGGGGCACCGTGCCCACACCTAACAGTAACCTGGGAGAGTCCAAGGAGGCGTAAGCGTGCGAGGACCATAGATTAACATCTTTTGAAGATCTTTAAATTCCATCGAGAGCAAGCAAGCAGCTGTTCCCTTCGGTCCTTCCAACAATTCTCGACTTTAGTCCAATTTAGATCCTTTCGACGAGCTTTAGCACGATCGAATATCCTTGAGCAAAAATGACCTCCTCCGATCCCCTCGTTCGATCGAGACGTTCCGTGGAAATCGTAAAATTTATATCGAGTGGCTCGTTGGTTCGAGGGCTCGTTTGACCAATACCATCGCAAGGTAACCCCTCGGTTCACCTACTCTCCTTGATGCCATGTGCCAATGACGCCTTTTCACCGTCCTTGACGCCTTAAAAGGAGGGAAGGAGGAACGATTGTTCTCTGTGCGGCTGTGTGGCTACGTGTAGTTTCAACAAGAAAGTGGTGTTCACGCGCGATTTCTTCGATAAAAATGCGCGATAAAGTTCCACGTGATATTAAATGGAATTGTGTTGCTTCGTTGCTGTCGTTCTATTTATATTCAACGATGTCGGATGATGTTGAAAAGAAAACGTTTCATCGGTGATTTTTAATCAGCGAGGCTTAACTCTTTTGGAGCATCAATTTATTTATCGGTGAGAAAATTTTAATCACGATTTTCGAATACATTTTTTTTTTTATTAGAATTTTATCGTCCAATACTCTTCGGGTTCGTCCAGTCTCGTTTCAATATTACCCCTCGTAACGCGCACTACCATTTACAGATACTGGCACGGTTCAATGACCCGACTATTATTTCGTGACCGGAGGCATGGATCTGTCAACTTCAATTAGTAATTACCGAACTTCTGAAATGCATATTCGTACTATCTGCCGAATTCAGCCCCGAAGCATGGGGGTATACATGAGTCATATAGTAGATTCCCCAAACGTCTCCCTTTTCTGACGGTGTCCACTACGCGTATAGGGTGTCTCGTCGAGGCAAAGGTTGTCAATTTGTGTGTACTTGTTTTTCCACCTCTCGTTAGGCAATTCTATTTTCAGCCGTATATGTAGATGTTCAGTTATAATAATACATATAGAAACGGTGCGTACGCCTATCTATCTATACAGAGTAGAGAATATCCGAAATGGGGATGAAATTTCAGAATCCATTGATTCGGTCATTTTCATTAGGGGATGGACGGTGTTGTTCAATTTCATGTTTCTCGGTTCCTAAAGTTACCGATAATGGTACCGAGACAATGCGAATACAAATAACAATAGTAACGGGGGTTATTTTTATTCAGCAGAGAGTTCAGTGATCGGTGAGGAGGTACGAGATCGCGCCTGTCACGTCCAACCAAAATACCCTCGATGATGGCACACGAGACGACGATAACAGAGCTGACGGAACTGGATAGCGACGGATCAAGTTGCGGGGAACGCGACGCCAGAAAACGTCTTCGTTTCGACACGGATCCAACGGGGCCGAAGAAAAGGCGAAAACAAACGACGCCCGTGAGATTCTCTTCCACGTTGATGACCGGTGTGCACGAGGAATCGAACGAGGACGAAGACGAGGACGAAGGCAGCGAAGGTAAGCTGTCGTCTCAATCGCACATACCGAGTCAATCATCGATGAGAGACGAGAATCTGAATAACGAATTCCGTTGCCAGTATTGTAGTCAGTTTTTCGATAGCAAGGAAACGTTGAACGTTCACCTCGATAACGAGCACGGTTCCACGAATCAGGTGTCGCAACAAAGTCAAAATAGGTCTCCGGGTACCGCGATTAAACAGGAACCGTCTCAGCAACTGGACCAATCCGAGAATCCCGTTAATCTGCTTAGCGTAAAAAATTTCGCGATCAATTGGCTAACAACCGGGCAACACGTGCAATCGCACGCACAAATGCAGACGCAAAGCGAGGAATCCTGGCCCGGGCCGACGAGTCAAATTGCCCCTTTACCGAATCATTTGCAAGTCCTCCCTGGTTTCCCCGGCGCCTTGGCGCAGTATCTACCTATGCCAACCTTTCCTCTAACGGAATCCAGTCCCATCCCGAGACCTTCCTTAGGACCAACGCCGATGAGAATCTTTAACCCAGACGCGTACTGTGATCTGTGCAATAAAGAGTTCTGCAACAAGTATTTCCTAAAAACGCACAAGGCGAACAAGCACGGGATCTATGTCGATTCACCGGGACCTAGTACCGTGGATAATAACATCCCTGTGCCTCTATTTCCTAGCAACTTTCCTAGCAACATGGTTAAATTGGAACCACCAGCGACACCGCCTACGCCAACCGTACCGTGTGATCTTTGTCAGAAACGCTTCAAGAACGAGGAATCGATGCGTAAACACAGACAAAAAATGCACACCGAGTTGTTAGATCCATCGCAAGAACAACAGATCAATTTGTCTCAAAACGAAGAAGACAGGGACACCTCGATAGACAGTATGAGCGGTATGGAAACGCTTTTTAAGCAAGAATACGGGATAGAACAGGAAGATGCAGCGTACGTGCCAGCACCTAGACACCTATCGCCGCAATCGATTCAGCAGGCACGAGACGCTGGCTTTAACGCCGATCGTCTTCGTCGTTTAGGGGTCATAAATCCGGACGCGTTCTGCGAGATATGCTGTAAAGAGTACTGTAATAAGTACTTCCTTCGAACTCATAAAATGAAAAGACACGGGGTCATCTTTCAAGACAACGAGAGGTCACCCAGTAATCCAGGAATGGCGACCACTTGGCATCAAGTGCAGACCAGTCCGTTGAATTTGATAGTGGCAGAGAACCCAGGTAGCACGGAATCGAACGAACGGGCCGGAGATGATTTCGAGTGCAAACCGTGTGGGATACGATTTCAAACGATCGAACTCTATCAGGCGCACTGTCATAAAATGCACGAAATCGAGGAACAACAGTCACCGAAACAGGAGTGCGAACTGGAAACATCGGATCAAAGAAACGATTCGATCTCGGAGGATCTTCAAAAATTGCAGACCATGCTGTTGCAATTGAACGGCATCAAATCTGGCAAGGGATTATTGTGCAACGTGTGCGGAAAAGAATGCGAGACCAGTGCTGCTTTGCATATTCATACGTTAATGGAGCACGGTGCTATCGGGGAAGATTCAACATCCTCGCCGCAAGAAAAATCACCCTTAACCGCGACCTCCGCCTTTTGCACCCTCTGCGGCAAAGATTACGCGAGTCAGGACGCTCTTAGAAGACACGTCGCCGAAGAACATCAGCCGGCGATTTCGAGCACCGTTCCTCACACTCCTACAACAACCTTCACGACAACAAATTCAAATTCAACGAGCCAGACTCCGACCGAAAGGAAAGTGACGTCGATGACGCCCACGTCGAGCTATTGCGAGATATGCAACAAGGAATTGTGCAATAAGTACTTCATGAAGACGCACATGCAAAGGATGCACGGCATCGAGATCGAGAACGGAGCACAGATCGGGGGCGTGATATGCAATATCTGCAACAAAGAACTGTGCAGCAAATACTTCTTGCGCGTTCACAAGCACAACACACACGGAATAGTCGACGAGAATACTTCCAGTTTAGTGAAGCAGGAAACTCATGAAGCAACGAACACAGACGACGCTGCTTTGAAACCGGAACAGCTAGGCGATCTGAGTCACAGATATTTCACCCATTTCACAGAGGTTTGTCCGATCTGTAGCAGAAGGTTCCGCAGCATAAAGTGGCTAAAGGCTCACTTGATGGGCGATCACGGGAAAGCGGGTATCGACAAATGGCGCGAAGTGGAGCAACAGTACCAAACAACGCCAAAATCAGGGAACAAAACGGTCCATATGATTTCAAAGAGCGCTCAGTCAAGTTCGAATTTAAAGATACCGAATGGATTCGAAATTTCGCAACAGCTAAAATCCACCGACTACCCTGGCTTGGGTAATCAAGTTCTGTCTAATTTATTAGGTTCATCTTCCGAAGATCAACAACTGAAAAGTTACCGCTGTTCCTATTGCAATTTCACAACCACGGTGCTACCGTTTCTCTTCCTTCATGAGAGATCTCACGTGAATTCTCAAGAGAACGCCGAGGGAGAGAAATCGCTTCAATGTCCGATTTGCTCTCAAGGCTTTCACCAACCAGAAATGTTACATCAACATCTCCTTGCATCGCACCGATTTCCTACACTGCTGTCTCATTTTCAACCCCCGCCGCTTAATAATTTAGGTCTGGACGCGGAGAAATTGAACGAGGCCAAAGAGAAACTCGATCTGGAAGCGAAGGAGGAACGTACAGCGAACAGCCCACAAATTACTGCCAATCAAACTATTCCCGAGCCGATGAGAAATCAACGACAGGACGAGACAGCGGTCCAAGTAACTCCTCAGGGTGTATATAAGTGTGCACAGTGCGGTTACGCGACAACCAATTTGAATAGAATTAAGAAGCACGTGAGAAAGGATCATAAAACGATCGGCGATCCCACCGACAGTGTGATCGCTGAACTTAGTAAGACTTTAAAAGATGTTGCCAATAAACACAAAGTGCCAGCTTGCTACGCAATGCCACAGGACACGAATTCGAATCCTGACAAAACTATCATGCAGCCATTTTTAATAGAAGAACAAGATACGATGCAAGCTGGCGAGGAATCCAGCTCGGAGAAACGATTCGCATCGGCGTTGGTCTATCTCCCGGTGAAATCGCGAATCAACAATGCGCTCACCGCATCCTTTACCCTCAGTCCTGCTTGAAACCCTTTCTTCGAGTCTATCCGTTTCAATTTTACAACTCGTTCCTGCGTCTACGATTTGAGCACGTGTTATTAGTTCCTATGTAACGTGTAAGGATATAGTTAGCGAAAGTTTATATATTTTTCATATATGTGACTCGCCGAGAGTTCCATTCATCCGTTATTTAGTGTACGCGTACTACCCTGGTGAAAACGATCCAATGTGAATATTTCTTGAACATTTGTGACCAAGTATCTTCACCGTACACACTTTCACACGCAACGATCGAAGATCTGAAAAGTACGTGCTTGAAAAGGCTCTTTATATCGGTGTATCATCGTTTATCTTGCTTGTTCCACGGTTTCTTTTTTTAACGATAAATATTCCAGGATATATAGTATTTATTAAAAGTCAACAGAATATCTTGGATATTTACTGTTTTTAAAGTCTCCCTTTTAACGGAGGAGAGAATAACGGAAAGGGTCCCGCATTTGAAAGCCATGTTGTTATACTGTTCCAATTGAAGGAATGTTTTAGTGTACATAGTATAATAGTATAACTAACACGAATGGGTGATCGAAAAAGTTCCTATTTTAAATGCGACCGACCTATAAAGAATGCATCCTAGACCGTGTCTAATCCTTCGAGTAACAGTTTCCTTTCTTCGTTTTAATTATTCTCGTAATCAAATTTTGCTTTTTGCTCAAGTCCAGGAATTACGAGCGATACAAGATAGAAGGAAACGAAAGAATACGCGACGCTATCTCGATGTTTGAGCGTTGTCGATACGTATTGTATCGACATATCAGTTTTAATTTTCGCGATCATGCTAGTCAATATTTTATATATAAATATATTGTATATGTGTAAGTGAAGTTGAAAGATAGGGAAGAAGATTTAGAGAGGCATTTATAGATAGACGCGTTAAGGTGCGATAGAGAACGTGCGGAATGAACAATGTGACGATAAGGAAGAACGAAAGAAGCGTAATTACTATAACTGTGACGCGAGTATGATTAAACCTACGGTTACAATATTTAGATATCAACGAGCAGTGAAAGCCAATCAACTCAGGGTCAACACAGTATAACCCGAAACAAAAAGTACAATCGTATACACAGCCAACTCATTGCATAGAATTAAAATAAATATATCGATATAATGTTTCGCGAGCCGTGAATATCAAATTATACGCCAATCGATCTCTTCAAATTTTTTGAAAGAAATCGAACGACCACTCGAGTATTCGACTGTACGATGCCCATTATTTTCAATCTACGGTCATAACTGTACGCCTCTCTGATTATCTATTTAAACAGTAAGATTTTACATAGTCTAGTTGTTTACAAGGAATAGCAGACGTCGCGACCCCTCGACGACGTCGGAAACGTAAAGTTCCTTTCGGAGATGCTGTTTCAACCTCGTGCCTTGGAGCTAAAGAAACTGAGAATCAAAATTTCATTGTCGTCACATATAAGAATCGAATAGAAGTGGGACGCGATCCTAGTGTCCACGACCGAAAGCCGTTTATTTCTGTTATACGTATGTACAGAAAACAATTCGTATCGCGATAATCCTCTCGATTTCGTAATGGTAGATTCCTCTTCTTTCTCGTACACGTAATTTTGCACCGCTTATCTGTAACCATTGACTTTACCGATTGAAATAACGTTCGGTATGGTCGCGTGTTATTTGAATTTCAAATACAAGAAAAAACTAGCTACATACTGGCTACCAGGGTGTAACGATCAATTACGAGATTGAAAATGAGAGAAAAAAAAAAATACGATAAAAAGAACTATGCAAAGCGTTATGCGATCCGTCGTACAGTATTTTTACCCGAGTATCCAATTTTTTTTTTTTTTTTTTTTTTTTTTAGACAACGGTCAGTGAACATTCGATCGAAACATTTTAAAAGACAGCTGTTTTTGCAGTGTGACCAGCCGATAGCCAGACGCGCAGCCGTTCCGACTTTAACTCGCCTCCCAAAATGCGTCCCGTACACACCGGTGGGGTCTTAGTCCCTTCGATGAACAAACATACGCGTTACATTTCCGCCCTCGATGCACACCCACACAACGTTGACCGTGGATTATGATATAATAACGCAGCTCGTTTCGCCAACTTCCTTCTATTTATTTAACGAGCAACATCCAAACGCAACGCGACAGAGCTTATCGATCGCAAGGCGAAACGAGCATCCATTGAAATATTGGCGCGAACAAAAGGCAGTAGTACCCAGGCGCGATTCCGTAAACGTGAATGTTCATCAGGCCGGGACGCGTTCCGCGCGATCACGATTTATGATATATCGGAAGCAAAAACGGTGCTCTCGGTATCCGACCGACCTTTGTCTCAGCGGCCATAAAAATTTCCCCGGGACAGCTGAAATTCGAGAACCGCGTCATTTAACAGGGCACGTCCAGGTTTTCCGACGAAAATTCATCTGAATTAGTATGCGCGCACGCGTGCATTAACATATTTTAGGGGAGACCAGAAGAGGAATCGGCCATTACGAATCCATTGAACAAGAGAGAAAGAAAGAGAAAAAAAAAGGGACGCAGAGGAGGGGATACAGAGATGAAGAGAAGAGCTGGCGCGGTGGTCAGAGAAATAGAGGAATAGAGAAAGATAGGCGGAGAGAAATTTTTGTTGGGGAAAAACGGAATTTTTAGCGGCATTGTCGAACCGGCGAGTCGAGCCTAGGCAAACGGTCCCACATCTGGTCCCCTTGTGGGAAGGTCAGAGAGGAAAAAGGTCGCGACCTTGGCCGGGATTTTTCCAAAAAGTCCAAGAGAAACGAACCGAACGAAGGGGGCAGGGAGAGGATGGACAGAGGGTGGAGAGCTCGTACCCCGTCCTTCCTCAGCCCCTTTGTCCATTTTTCTCGCCCCACGGACGAACGGTGACATGCAAAACGCGTGCGTCCATGTAAATCGGCACCCTCTTAATTGCATCCCATGGAACTATGCGTATTGTGCACTTAATGGCCCGTGTGCGGCAACGAGGGTCGTAGATTTTAATTATTGTAACGACTCGCAGTCGATAATAAATCGGGCAACGCCGGGGGCGTCATGGTTTTTCGCGTGCTGCATGCAATTTATTTCGCCACGTACGAATGGTTCCGCGTGTTACGATAAAATATCCTGATTCGCGTGGAATAGTTTTCTATCTCGGTTCCATTTTCAATGAAATCTTACAAAGGTTAACGGATCGTTCTCGATGCACGAAATGAAAATCATGACGATCCTTGCGTCCGGGGATCATCAAATTTTACTGCAAGCGGTGTGTCCCGAAACGAGTATTGCCTTGACTAACGTAATTGAGCACAAAATCAAATTTTACCCCTTTAAATCAAAAAGATTAAAACACAAAGTATATTGAACATTGATATATGTAATATATATATATATATATANAGGATTAAAATTTTTCATACGAAATCGACCGGTTTAACGAGCAACGTTCGAATCAAACCTGATTGGTGCTCGATCCGAAANATGGATTAAGTGCGTCACAGACTAAACGCGTTTCGTATATAAATAAAGATTATATATATACATATATATGGTCTATATTACACTAATATATAAGCGTACGTGTTTTATAATCGTATCGTTTCACGTAAAGTGTTCCGCGCGTCTAGGAAAATTATTTTTATCTCATCTAGTCATTTTTTAAACGATTTACAATTCCGAAAGCTGATCTAGTCACACGACATAGTTGAAGAAGCATATACATATATATTATATACATATATTCACATGATACAACTAACCTCGAATGGTTTATTGATATACAAGATCGATCGTATATTTTTATATAAGACCACGAAGTGAGGAAATCTTTTTTTTTCCCTTTGTTATTTCTTATTTGTACTATTTTGTATATTTATTTATTTATTTATTTTCATTTATGTATTATCATTTATACACGTATGATCAGAACGGTGTGTACAAATAAACTATCTTTCATTTTTTTAAGTTCTATTTCCTATGATTTTTATTTCCTTTCGTTTCTTATTTATATCATTATACGCTACACTGGTAGCTCGGTATACGTTCCCATTAAATTTTTATCGTTCGCCGCTGCACGATATCAACTTGTATGATTCAATTTATTCAAACGTCTGTCCATCGGATCGATCAACTACACCGTTCCGTGTTTTAAAAGGTGTCGCTCCTAGGAGTTTTTCAGCGTAGGGCAAAAGGGTGCCCCACCAAATTAAATGTGACAAATTGCTCGCGTGTCACGCACTTTTGTTGCTTTACCGAACAAAAAGTGTAAGTCAAACATAACCGTATCCGGTTTCCTTTCCAGTAGAAAAATTTTTTTTTTTTTTTTCATCGTACGCACAACAGCGCAATATTGGGGAGAAAAGCGAGAAAGAAAAAGAGGGGCGGAAAAGTGAAGAGGGAGAGGAAAGAAGTTTCTTTTTCTCGACGATTCTTCGTGAGTGTAGCGAGGGATAATATTTTATGGGCAAACGAAAGGAAAAGCGGGTTGGTCAATTTTCAGCGAGAGGGAGAGCGCGATCCAAAGACGTGAAACGCTTGCGCTATATCGAAGTTTTCCTTTCGGTTGATGGCCAGAGTCGACGATTTGAAAAGGGAAGACGGAAGGCAACTGTTCCCATCTTTTTCTAACCAACGACCAATGAGTAAATGACACACAGCAAGCCCCTACTCTCGTACGCAAACACACAAACTCACGTACACACCGAAAATTGGACGTCCACCCACTCACACCCACCCGGGGATATGTATAAAAATCAATAACATCTTGTGGTTTCCAAGAGCTCCGAAAACGGGGGAATATATATATGGAGGGGAACGTAATTCCCTCCTGTAGACAAAAGAACCGCCAATTTTTCATTATCGTCCGCCTTCGGGTATTAATGATCGACAATCACCCCTTACCCCGCCCTTGCTCGACCAGAAGAAACTGGCATGAGAAAAAGTTGATTCTTAAAACAAAAGACAAAAAAAAAAATAAATAAAAAGAAAAGAGGAATACGATAAAAAAGGAACAAAATTATAAAAGTAGAAACGTTATAAAAAAGTGTAATAAATATCTGTTTATCTCGTTCCTCCAAGCTTAATTACTAACGCTTCGAACAAAAAGAGCGAACCGATACGAAAAACGTACGAATGTGAAAGATGTTCGATCATCGACTTATTTGTTTCTATCCTACGTAGCATAAAATAATCGAGATCTCTGCTTTTATTTCCCCGTTATATATTTACGAAGACGACGACAACCGTGATGGTGGTTCCGTCTGAAAGTTCGTAGCGAATTTAAGAAAGGTATCGAACCGTGCACAACCCACCTATTTCCCGGTCCACCCTGTTTCTCCAACTCATCAACCACCACAGTCGCAACGCTGCTTATACCATGACAAGGAAGTGAATTGCAATTATCAAAGCCTCTCCCCTCTCGAATCCCGATCCCCTCTTTTCGATACTTTCGCCCCTTTCGTCTCTCCTTCCTTCCTTGGGTCCATCGTTCGCTTTCTTTCCCCTATCGGCCAACAACTTGGAAATTTTATCCCCCTGTAATAATTTCGCCACCACTGGCACTACCACACAGCCGTGGCCGTCTTTGACGGTCAAAAGAATCTACGTGGCGAGATGAGGGTCGACGAAATATTTCGCTACGTAGCGGATTTCGTGAAACGCTATTGTTCGATCTTATAAACGAGGGCGTCACCGACGATTCCCAAAGACAACGACGATTCTTACGGATCAATTTCGACAAAAATTAGAAAACTTGAGAATTTCGCTGTCGCTCCTTGTATTCGTTTTCTATTTCATTGAAGAATCTCGATGTAGATTTTCGTTGAAAACGAAGAAAGATTTTTATCGAAATTGTACTCACGTTTTGGACGTGAACGCATAGCATTGCATCGAACAAACTGAATGTACACGTTTGCTCTATGCGAAAGGTACCTCTTCCTGATAACCGGGTCACAGGGATTTAAAATATAGGGTTGGTTGCCTTACAATGCCGTTAGCAGAATCGCCTAAAATATGAAGGCTAAAATTCGTGGAATCCTTTCACGAAATTTACCCTCATTTTTCTCTGTGCGACAAATACACGCGCACTTTTTCTTTCTCTTTTTTTTTCTTTATCCACGAATCGCGTACATACGTGTATATATATTTTTTTTTTCGAATTCAATGATATCCGAGGGGATCGTCCAAAGAAATCCGCGATTCGAGAAAAATTTAACCGAACGGGGTGAAAATATCGTCATTGTTGGATGGTCCGTTTCCAGAGTTTTGAAAAGGGACCGCGGAAAAGGCGCACAACCCTTTATTTGTTTAGCAGCGTCGTGGCGCGTGAAGCGTGCCGGGTGCGCAACACGGCACACGCTTACCGTTTCGACGAATTTCACCCCAAATTTTCAGCTGGCACGCACCCCAGTCGATTTACACAATATTTTGGAAATCTTTTATAAGATTCCATCCCTTCGCCCCTCTCTTGGCTTAGCACGAGCCCGTTTCTGAACTCCATTGTAACCGACCCGCCATTCCCCTGTTTCCTTTCCAACGACCTGTCGACGAACGACCACGACGACAGATGGGAACGTGCCGCCGTTCCGAGGAATACCGCACGCGCGACCAAGGGTTCGGGGGACAAGGATGAAGGAAAGAAAAAAAAAAAAAAGTTTGTAAAACGCGTCGAAATCGTGAAATTAGGGTCGATGTCGAAAAAAACTCGAGGAATTAACATGGGCATTGTGAATGGGCTCCACCGAGTGGAAAGGGTGTACGGATTCACGTGCACCCCTTTTACGCGACACGTGCCTTTCAATTTTCTGCTCCTCTTTTTCTTTTCCCAATGCTTTAATAAAATTGCGTAAACGGGAAACACGAAGGTAATACGATCCCCAACTTAAAGCTGTAAATCAAATTTTTGTTCGAAAAAACATGAAGAGGTATAAAAGGTGGCTCGAAAGATGTGTCGTGGATAAATAGTGTGTACAATTTTTAACCTGAAAGTATTCGACGATCTATTTTGTAAAGTGACGCCTAATTAAAACAGATAAGTGGGTTGCTCTTAACCGCGATATGCATAAATGTTTATTCCCTCAGTTTCTGCCTACCTCAATTACCTACTTTTCCAACCGAAACGACATTCAAATAATATTGATATATTATATAAATATTCGAGGATACAGAATATTTTATTTTCTCTTACATAAACTCGAAATAATCGTCTGACAATAAAAACCTTTTCGGCTGAAAACGTTACGCAAGTACCAGAAAGACTACACACAGAGATGTGTATAGAACACATCATATCATACAACTATTCTAATTGACGTAACAACTGATTATCCATATTTTTCGATGTTTTCGACCGAAACGAACGCCACGATTGCTAACACTCTGAGAACCGTTAATAAAAAAAGAACGAAAGAAATTATCGACGCGCGAAATTCAGCGTTTGAATTATAACTTGTAAATAACCATCGATGACTAATTGGCGCAGGAATGTTATAATACGATAACGTGATACACAAAAACTGATTAAGTTCCTACTAACGTACTGTATAAACGTATGTTCCTAAGTTAAGCTTTACATAATCGAAGTTACGCCACGCGTTAATGTTATAATTGGAGGGAATAGTTCTGTTACAGAACTCGACCAACGGTATCCTATTCGATAACATGTACGCGCGTTTAAGAATTCTGTTTGTAGATCTTTAACAACAAAGCATGTGTATGTACGTGTGTGAATTGTACGAATTGTATACACTATAAAGTTAAGCAATACCGATAAGCGGCGAAACTACACCTAAGTATATCGTAATACGTAATACGCGTAGAGGGATAAGTCTTTGAGTGAAAATCAAAATTAATTGTTAAATATAGGCGGCAATTCGAGGTGTCACAGCCAACCGCGATAGGTATTTAAGGAAAATCTACGATCGATAAGTACCATGATTCAGGGTCCCCTAGTTATTTCTCTCTTCGCAGATAATTGTGAAAATAGTATAATTAAATTGAATGTATCTACTCGGTGAACCAGAAGTACAAGTAAACAATGTTTCGATGACGAATTATTAAAATATATGGGTATATTTACGGAGAAGAGGGATGCAAGTCACGTGTGCGTACATAATGGACGGTCATCACAGGAAGTTAACGCGATTTTTATCCGATCACATACAGACGATTATATTAATTGTATGAACAACAGTGACGAGGAACTTTAAAACAAAAGATAATTACGTTCGTCTGGTATGATCATAAATTTTTAAGCTGACCACTTAGTATCAACGAAAAAAAAAAAAGGAAAAAAAAGAAAAAAAAAAGGAAGAAAAAATAATTGAATAAAAAAAATAAATAAATAAATAAATAAAAGCACACTGCACCTGAATATTTTTTTGCGAAAATAAAAAACAAAAAATATACAAGATTATTATTTTTACAAGAGAGAGCGCCGATCTTCTCCGAATCGGCGAAACAGTAAGACTTTTTCAAAATATATAAGAATAGTTTTTCTACGCAATAGTATCTTTTATTGAAGAAAGAAATACCAATTGTTTATCGAAAAAGAAAAAAAAAAAAAAAAAAAGAAAGGAAAGAGATCCATAATTTTAAGCGTAACGATTGCTGTAACGTAACATTAGAGTACAGCAGACCGAATGTTCCTATTGTAATGCTTTCATCTAAATACATATATTTATAAATATTTACACGATAAAAGTTCTAATATTTATACCTTGCTCTACGCGATTTCTGTTTTCACTTTCTTTCCGAGCAACAAAGAGAGAACGATATTATTATACGAGAAGTTAAATACAATTTAATCGAGATTGAAAATTGTAGAGTATTTGTATTTGCGAACGATACGTGTATATGTGAGAGAACCGAAGTCATTGCGGCGTACTTGAGTCGAACGATTGAAAGAGACAATTTCGTAACGTGTCTGCCGTTTCTAATTTATACGGAAGAACTTAAAACCACTCGTTTCTTGAATTTAATACAAATTTATACAATTGAATCAAATATCATCTGGAAACAAGTTCTTTTTTATAAGCTAGATATACGTTATCTCGCAAAAGATATTGTATATTCGCGTCAATGAATGTTTTCACCATCGAGCGAGAAATATCTTTTAAAACCTTCGGCAAATCGCAACGCGACACGTAAACAATTTCATTGTATTAATGTTCATTGTAACTATGTTTGACATTCCGTTTAAAATGATTGTTGACGATCGTTCTGGCGCACGATCGAGGGTACAAAAATCGAAGGAGCGAGAATCAAAATATTCGAGAATCAAAATTACGGTGTAAGTTCATAGAAGTTCGTTGTTCGTCGATGAATATTATTTGTTAGTCAAGAATAGTTGGATACGTCCAATAATATAGTCTAATAATCATTAATGCTGTCGTTTAATTTTTTTTTTTTAACCTCCCTATCATACAATCTAGAATCGATACGTGCGATCGTCGTATTTTATTTGTGTAACGAGATTAAAAACACAATTTAATCGCGTTATCGAAATCATTAAACGACGATAAGGTTCATTAGTTTAGCATTATATATTTGATTAGATTATGTAAAAAAAAAAGAGGAAAAAAAGAAAAAAAAATAGAAAAGTCAATAGAATCAATATCCTACTGTTCGATACGTAATATTATAATTTATTAATCGATTCAAATGATAATGTTGCACGACCATAGTTGTTAAAGAAATGGAATTCTAATCAAGATTAAATCTTTGTTAGAAGGTTCTAAAAGGTTCCGATAAACTATGAGTTTAACAAGGTCAATACAATGATCACAAATAGAAATTGAAGATTAAACATTGGAATCATTTGCGTCACGAATCTTACAAATAGTTTCCCTGTATCTTAACTAATCTAATCATTGATGAAAACTGGAACCAACATATTCATGATAGAATACCGATTGCAATAATAATCTTCATTGTCGATAATAAATAATTATCAGTAATAAAAAAGGTAGACAGTAAGTAACATATTTTAAATAAAATACTTTTCGATACGATCGTTTCTGTCTATACGATAATTGAAATTCTACATTAAACATATTACGATAAAATCGTCAGTAACAAATGCTTTTAGCCTTCTTGAAAATACCAGGAGGAAAACCAATTTGTTACACATCCTTACCGGGAAGAACCCGAAGCAACAATGGAAATAAATTAAGAGAACTTCTCTGGAATACCAATGAGCAGTGCATGTTTATTTTCTTGTATTTCTAGAAGGACAAGTCCCTGTTTTTTTTTTTTAATCGAAAATGATCGTGTTTCCGATGCATTTTTACGTTGAAAATTAAAATAAAAACTTATACTATCCACAAAAAAATTGCACATAATACGATAAGATTAAAAGCTCGAACTGAAATCCATGAATGAAGCACACATATAAAGTCATAATTTTTCACGTTCGCGAGATCATCACGATTTCACTTTAAGATTAATTCAAAAGTATGACACGGTCGTTTAAAGCACACAAAAATCTGAATACCGTAAGCTCGTGGAAAGTCGTTGCTAATCAACAGCACATGATACGTTTTATAATGCTGATTATTGCACACAGATCGTAGGAAGAGATCCACGCGTTTTACAACCAGCAATAAAGTTAGTTTGCATTATAGTATTCGGATCAGCAAAATGTGCCAAATGTCACCGACTATAATAATTCATCGTTTACTTCATGCTACTGATATCAGACGAATTAACTGATTATCTAAGCGAATGTACCAACAATGTTTAAAATATATTTTTCATTTACTTCGTTCGATATATTCCGATTCGATATACATTTTCATGGTTGTTTAACGAATCAACAAGCACGATACGATATTTAAACCTGTTTACCGCTCCGATATCATCGCTAGTCTCGTTCAACGCGAGAGGCTTCACAGTCGATAACTGTCCCCACCCATCCTTGATATGGGGGCTCACCTTCTTATTAACGTGTACAATCCAAGTATTATGTACCAAACTTTGTATTATTGTTATTGATCGCCAAATTAGTTCTCCCTCGGCTCGTGTACCCATAGAATATGACAAACCCATCGAAGCACATTTCTCAATCGAGTTTCTAGAAGTTTCAACATTAAAAAGTGTATTTACAGATATCACAGTGATTTCTACTGAAACGTTGAGTGTCGCTTAATCACCAGCCCTATCAACGTATAATATCCAACTCACGGTGTTAATTATATTTTCGTTTTTCTAAATTGACAGACGATAAACTCCATTCAAAATCAATTCACATATATTTGATATATTTTATGTTGTATATTAAATATTTGATAAAATCATTCAAAATCTGATGGAAAACGGTAAGAGGAATAATATTATCAAGACAGTTGGTTCGAGTCGGTGATAGTCGGATTGATCTCGATTCAGATGAAACGTCTTTAGATGACAACAATCTAGCACATGTTGTTGTGCGCAAAGAAATTACCAGAGTCATTGACAGTGTCATCCTTGATTTATCAGTCTAATCTAAGTGCAAATGTTTTGAATTTCGTTTGTCTTTAACGGTATGGTATTTGTTTTAAGTCAAAGGTTATTATAATCGTCACTATTTTTACTTTGCAATTATTTTAAATAAATTCTATTCAATAACAGCCGAGAAGCTAAATTATCAA
Organism: Ctenoplectra terminalis; assembly: GCA_019453375.1. NCBI lineage: Eukaryota > Metazoa > Arthropoda > Insecta > Hymenoptera > Apidae > Ctenoplectra > Ctenoplectra terminalis. The sequence goes on from SMSQ01001482.1 coordinate 119,981, forward strand.
AATGTCCCGTAACTATCTGTGCAGTGGATTCGATGAAAGGGTCTGCCTAACTTACAATCAGCATTGCACGGCCACGCGACCCACGTACTATTAGGTGTTCCCCCATTTCTGAATTTACCGTGTGTGACATCATCGAGAAGAAGGAAGGTAAATCCCATTCGATCAGCGCAATTGCACGCACGGAATACCAATTGTTGTGAAATTCCTTCGAAAACGACCATGCGAAGCAGCTGACGGATTTACATACGTGCAATTGCATTCGCATCGCATGGGGTTACCGTGAAATGGAAATAATCATATCTCGGTTGCCCGAGCATTCGATCGATCGAATAATATTAATGAACAGTTCGTTTGATATCGTGCGATATTCACATATTCCTTCTTACGTTTGAAGAAAAAGACATCTTATTATTACATGCTCTTCTTTTTTTCCAACGCTGAGTCACTTGCCTCGAGCGTGTCTATACTTTGCGTGCTTCGGACAAGAAGTAATTATAAAAAAAAAAAAAAAAGAGTATCGCAATAATCAACAGAACATACGTTTAAAACGCTCACCGATAATCGAAGGATACGTACAGGAAATTGAAAAAGGCGAATACAATAATTCAGATTGATCGCTTTTACATCTTTGTTACGTACGGATGCAAATGAAACTAAAGCTGACCTTGATATCACAAGGGTTGGCACCTATTACCGGAAACGACTGAAAATTTATTGTACTTTTTACGATCACTGTTGCCTCGTATCGAGAAGGTTACGATGGAATACAAGTTCTCTTTTTTTCAAATCCGCGTTATACGTGCTACGCGTACAGAAATAATGTCTTAATCGAAACCATCGGAAATTGAAAGAGGCGTCAAACCTCTGCTATAATTCGAATGGAAATTCCACGAGAGCGATGGTGCAAATCAATTAATGATCTACGATCTATATCTATTTACTGTAACTTCTCCCACCATCGTTGGACAAGATAGCGCACGTGCGTATGTTCGGACAGCAACACGTCGCATCTATGCACATGAGTGGCAGAAGTGCCGTCAAACGACCTAAGGCTCCTTTTATCAGTCAACAGCGACCGTGTGAGGCAAACAGTCGAGTACGCCCGACGGTGGTGCATTTACCGTGCGAAACACGTCGCGTTTTCCTCATCTTTTTTTTCCGTGATCTGTGTACCTTTCCGTGTACGATTCTCACAACGCTGGATCGATCACCGATCACAGTGTTCCATCTCCACTCGACGAAAGTAGTTTTTCGTTTCGACCCACGTAGCAAGGGTCAAGAGGAGTTTCGTACGAAATCGCAAACGACTTCTACAACGAGGCTGAACAAGCACCAGCCAGAAGTGGCAGGGTTAATCGGATATCAAGGAACAATAAACGCCATACCAGGAAACGTCGACACGCTGGCGCAAATTCTTCAAAATATCGTTACTACGTAAGTATTAGTCGAGATAAGAATTTATTCATTTTTGTTCTCTTTTTTTCTTTGATTTTATTTATTTTTTTTTTTTTTTTTAAACGTTACTAAAACGGTGACTAAGTGTCGTTCATTGATGCTCGCTGTCTTTCTCTTCCGCGAGTAAATTATATGTTACTTATCAATATCGTTTAATTTTTATGACAGCAATCATTCGAATAGCTCGACGTTTCGCGTTAAGAACGTAAGAAACGGTAGTCATTCGTGAAACAATAATGAAATAGAATAAACTGTTAAATTATACATATAATTGTAAATTTGAAGAACTTGTACAACAGGTGTGCATACTTTTGATGATACATTGTCATTCCAAAATATGTGATATCGATACTGTTATCGCGAAACGTTGTGTACGAGGGGACCTGATTAAATATAACTAACAGTAAATTTATTTCTGTAAACAAGTGTGTCGCGTTAATTTTCGCGACATCTGAGAAACATAAGGGAATTTATCATTGTAGAAATAAAATGAATCCACGAAATTTAAAACACGATTAGTAATTTCGAGGAAAATGTTGCGCTCTAAGTAGATTCTCTAAAATACTGCATAGCTGTTTTCAGCTTTTTTGCATGCGCGTAATTTAAATCCGACGACACGTGGGCACAGATTAATAGTAATACAAGAACTAAGTTCCTTGTGTCGTTAATGATACTATGCTGATCCCGTATATAATGTTTCACATGCTATCAAAACGTCTAGACCAAGAGCAACGACATTAAAAGAGTAGTAAGACGCAGCGATCAGATTAGTATATGACTACTAGCGTGAATTATCAGTTAATAAACATCAAATCTTTGATCAATATCGGTCATTCAATGTTTGCGCTCTCAATTATCAGATTTACAATTATCGGTGTGATCGATAAGCTTTAGAACAGCAAACTCGGTGTACAATGGAAAATTAATCCACCATCTTTTATCGTAATATATTTCTTTTTTTTTTTTTTTTTATTCAAATCGATCAACACTGTTTTCGTATTAATAATATTTTTCATTGAATTTTAATATTTCACCAGGTCAAGACTGACCGAAATAGGCAGGTCCGACGTGAAATTATCACAGGTTGATCCAGGACTCCGCCAATTTCGAAGGGGATACTGCAAAATCGTCCGCCAACACCGAACTCGGTACGTGTTGCGATCAAAATCTACTCTAACACATTTTTTCTCGCAAATTTTATTCCGAGTTTGGTTAAACGTCGACCTTCAACGCGTGCACGCGATTAATTCGTATGCTTCCACCGTTTAAAAAAGACAATCCGATTCGTTCCTCGTCCTTATTGTTGTATTGAATTATTTTATCGAATCGTGGAAAAAAAAAAAATTACAGGTATGGTCGTTTTTCCGGACTCGTCGACTGAACTTGCACTGTTAAACGTGACTAAATTAAACAACTGCGTGGATCATAATGAGGAATTAGCAAACAAACCAAACGACAAGAAAGTTAAGGATCACGCGTTCACCATACAACGAGATAATATGTCGAACGGCAAGGATAACTATGCCTTAGATTTCGATTGCATAGAAAAGGGTGTCGATAAGAAGCTGAACGGATCGACCAACATTAAGGCGGAACCTGATGTTGTAAGAAAAGTAGCAGGTGAGTAACCATTTACTGTCCGTTTACATACTATAGATTGCAAATGTACTTTCGGCCTTGACATAAAAAAAAAGAAAAAAAAAAAGAAAAAGAAAAAGAAAAAGAAAAATTGATGACGATTAACTGCTAATTTTGTCACGTTTCAATACTTAAATTCGTTATATATGAGCTTCGTTCAAAAGGTAACGAGCCGTACGGCTTTTATAGACATTTGTTCTTCATCGCGAAACCTCAACGCAACAGGATAAAATGCGACTCGAGCATTGCCACCGATAATGATAACGCGAAATTTCCTCTGTTTCGCATACGATTACATTGAACAATCGCTCCGCGAAGAAGTTGAAGAGTCGAGAGAACCGTTTGAAATCCAGTCTTTGCTCGGCCACCATTGATCGATAATAATAATTGAGCGTCGTATTCGTCGTGTCCTACTACTCGCGAGAACGTGAAAGAATAAAGTATCGCATTTGTATCGCAAAAGACATTTATAAATAACAATAATCATTCTAATGCGATAACCTCGCTAAATATTTTTCAATTGCTCGTTCGAAGAGGCGTGATGAATTTCGCAGTAATACCGAAAAGAGTAACAGAAACTCGCCAAGGTTTGATCGAGTGATGGCAGCGATCTGTTGTTTACGTGTCGTAAACAAAATTGTTAGTGTGTACCGATACGGAATTAAGAGAAAAATGCAACGATAAAGAAAGAATTCCAGAAAATGGAATGATTAACGAGACAATAACATGTGTTTCGTTGGGCGATTCGCGACGATTTCCCGATAAATGTTTAGCCAAATGTCGTTGAAATGTCGTACGGTGGAATGTGAGATGTGTTGATTTCTCGGTAGCGGGTCTACAAAGCCCTAACGGCTTAAAGAACAAAACGGACATGTCACTACCCAATCTTGGTGGTGGATCACTTTCCAGTGGAAGTTCCATAGTGACGATCTCTTCCGTCACAAATTCAGATCCTGATCCTGACTTTCACAATAATGCGGGCGGCTTTGGCAACAACACGCACAGAAACGAAAGATGGTATCAAACCACTCTTCAAGTCGCCGTGCCTTTCTTCATCGCCGGGATAGGTACGATCGGTGCGGGCCTTGTGCTTGCGGAGGTCACGGTAAGTTCTCTCCAACATTAATTAAACGTTAAAAGCGAAACGTCGTCTTAGATTCGATTATCTTGTGTAAATCAGAATTATAGACTTCATCGTAAATCAAGTATTTTTTTCAACTACATATTCCTCTTATCGATCGCGTGCTTTACTCTTATTGTCCGAAGATAATATTAAAACAGAGTGTGTTTCTTTTCTTGTATCATTTATCGCGACATTGCATTCTATCTATCGTAGAAATAAATTACGATGGGCCCACAGCAACACGGTCCTAATCTCGACAATTTTTTACGTAAACACCTCCCCTTGGTCTCTCCGTCACCGATCCTTTTCCCACGTCCCGATCCTCCATCTCGACTCAACCCCTTCGGTACTGGTATTCGCGATCCAAGATTTTATCTGCTTCTACTAATGTAGAAATTCTTGAAACGTAATTTACATTCCCGGTTGCATTCTGTTCATAAGAATAGCCCGAGGAATGTAGCCCTCTTTAATTAAATGTCGTCTCTGTTTTAGAAATGGCCAGTATTTAAAGCGGTTTCTCAATTAGTCATTTTAGTGCCCTCGCTGTTAGGGCTGAAAGGAAATCTTGACATGTGTTTGGCCTCACGTTTGTGCACGCAAGCAAACCTGGGCAACATGCACGGCTTCCGGGAGATCACAAAAATGATTATCGGCAATATCGCATTGGTACAGATACAGGCGATCGTTGCTGCTGTTCTGGTATCGATTTTCGCTGTTGCGGTCGACACAATAGCGGAAGGTGGCGACCACACTTTCAAATGGAATAATTGCCTGCTACTGGCTACCTCCAGCATATGTACAGCCACGAGTTCTTGTTTCATACTAGGTAAAATTATGATCACCGATAGCTAATCAGTTTCCGGTTGAAATGACTCGTAACGATCTTCGTTTAAGAATTGAAAAACATGATTAATTAAACCGCGTTGATCTGTGTATAAGACAGCCCTACGTTATTTCGCGATTCCGTATTAATAATCAATCATTACGTTACATAACTGCACACTGTGAAAAAATGTAAGTTCATGCTTAACAGATTAGTTCTTTGCTTCAATATTTTCTCTTCTTGTCCTCGAGTATACATTCAATAGCATGAAGTTTTCCGTCACGCGTTGTTTCTTCATTAGTATTTTTTTTTTTTTTTTCCAATAGATTTTATAATGATCGCCGTCATCATGATTTCATACCGATGCAAAATGAACCCCGACAATTTGGCTACACCTTTGGCTGCCTCTTTTGGAGACGTCGTATCGCTTAGCGTCCTGTCAGCAATCGCATCGGCATTGTTCGACAGAATGACGCTAGAGCCATGGATTTTGTACGTTATACTTGGCTGTTACTTGATAATTTTACCATTCTGGATCTACGTGGTTCTCAAGAACAAATACACCAGAAACATTTTAACATCTGGTTGGGTTCCTGTTTTATCGGCTCTATTTATCAGTGGGTTCGTATTATTTGTTAATTACCGTCGATAAACTGTTGGCATAATTCTCGAAGATCGTAAACACTTAAATCGTAACACTGTTCATTTATATTTCGATTCAGACTCGGTGGTTTGGTTCTTGATCGAGTAATCGACACGTTCGATAAATTCGCGATCTTTCAACCTATCATAAACGGAATTGGCGGTAATTTAGTCTCTGTACAAGCATCTCGAATCTCAACCACGCTACACCAAACATCGATCATGGGAATTTTACCGCCACATTCGAAAATGTTCGTTGCCCCGTGGAAAGCGCTCTTTAAAGGCTGTAAGTGATGCAAGAATACCTAATGTTGCACTGTTACACGCTTTTTCGCAATTCCACGATTGCATAATAACGTTTGCCTCTCGTTCTCCAGCGCCGTACGCGAAAACAGCAAGAATACTCATTTCCATGGCGATTTTCGGCGAACTGATCTTTATTTTTCTTGCCGATTATATGAAAAACGGAACGACCACGTTACACATATACTTCGTAGTCTCCTACATCGTCATGGCCGTTCTTCAGGTCAGTATATTGCCCAGGATTCAAGTGTGATATTGAAAAAGTGAAAGGTTCGAACGGTCGGAAAAAAATGCACGATTTTTGTTTTACAGGTTATGCTGCTACTCTATGTAGCGCATATCATTATCCATGCTATGTGGAGGTACAAAATCGACCCGGATAATTCGGCTATTCCGTACTTAACGGCTCTGGGCGATCTTTCGGGAACAGTGTTCTTAGCAGCGGCGTTTTGGTTCCTCGTAAGCATACATCACGAGTATGGCAAATAAGAGATCGATCGATGTTACGAGATTGAAATGCAACAATAATTGCGTATCAAATTTTCTCACGAAAGTGACACACGCAAATATAAAAGATAAATTGGATCAATGGAAAAAGTTCTGCCAAGCGTGCGAAAGAAAGAGGCAAAAAAAAAAAAGATAAACTTTATTTAAGACTGGGTGGCTTCGTAAAAACGAGAACAACGTGTTGTTACCAAACGATCTAATTAATTTGAAACGGACAAGAGAGCAGGGTTGTTTTTCTTCGTTAAAGAAACACCTTAACGGTACGTTAGGTCCGTTAATTAGTTGTATTGCTCAGATCGAACATAGCGAATTAAAAGAAAATATGTCACTATTTTAAAAATAGGTACATTAATAGGATGAACACGGTTCAATGACAGCGATTCTGACATAACTAGATCGAATAAAGTGCTCCGTCACTATGTAATTGACACATTATGGTCTAGTGATCGTACAGTTGTAATTACGCGAAATAGGAAAAAAGAAGAAAAAGCGTTGAAAGATAAACGTATTGACTGACGATTGCTTAGGGTCACGAGATGCGAAACTTTTTAAATCATTTTTTAATTGTATCTAATCGTATGAGGCAGTAGAATTCAAAGTATTTTAAATATTATAGTAATAGTATGATTATGTGGATTGTATTTTCGTACGTGGATTGTAGTAATTTTAACAAATATAAGCGGAAGACCTAGTCAGTATTTTAACACTGATTAATAATTGTATTATAGAATAATTAGCACAAAAATACTAGCACGAATATTCATTTGTACGATAGTGCATATCTTTTTTTAAGTAAAAATTATATTTGTAATTTCCATAAATGTAAAATATATGCTTAATAATTGTAGATTAAATTAATTTCAAAATCTTTTATCAATTTTTTTCTTTTTTTATAACAATTTTATAACAATAGAACAAAAATGTAGTTGACTTTTAATGTTGTGTAAACTCCCACCCAATCATGTTATAGTATAATGAAAACCGGTAGCATTTGAAATTATCAAACGTAGGTATACCATGTGTTGTAAAAACTCAAACTTATTTTTGTATCGACACGTGGCTTGTATACAAGCATAAGTTACACGAAACAAATTAAATAATGTAACGCTTTTAGTTCCTTAGATAATACTGCAACTAATAAATGATATCGAATTACTTTGTACAGTGACTTATGATCTTGAACGATATATCACTTATGAAGAAAAAAATGTGTAAACAACTGTATTCCACGAATAAAAATTTATACCACTGAAGCAATTGTTTTCATACTAAGAACCAAAATTATAGTTAAATTAAAAGAAATTGATACGTAAGCTTTTCATGGAAATCAACATTTTCATTATACATATATTATATTTCACAAAGTATTTTAACATTTGAATAGTAAGAAACATTCTTTGTAAATTAGTAAACACGCTACGACAATCGAGAATATTTGTGAAAAATGCTATGGTTGTAAACATTTTCTTGTAAAAAGTGTAACACGATATACCAACCAAGAAAGCTAACCTACACTCAATTGTGTAATGTTTACCATTTATCATTCCGATACGACATTTTAAACAATACATCGTATACCGTTTAATGCTAGTAGATATTACTGTTTTAATATACCACATTCTTTGTCATAAACATTAAAATTTTGATTAAGCAACCAGTGACAGGCATACTTGAGGTTATGTCTCTTTGGCGCAACTTTAATGTAATTATGCAAAGTGAGTAAGAATATCGTATAACATTTGTTATGTAACAATCATATAAGCATGTAAACACATATTCCCAGACTCAAGTACATATTATTGTATAGACAGTATTGTATACATCGCCATGCAACGAATAAAAATGCGCGCGAATTTATCACCTTTGTGGACGCAATACGATTTTATTTTCAATTCGATTTTACATGTAAGTTTAATAATTCGACACGAATAAACGTTAGATTTTTCAGAAGATTCAAATAAATATAAAATTCTGTGAAACACTAACGATGTCGAATACCAAATCTTGATATTATTTTTCACGATAAATATTAAAAAATTATTAACCTAAATTTATAATTACCAACAGAATAAATTGTTTTAAAATCGTGTGATTACATATGCGATAAAATCCACTTAAAACTTATGTATTTTTTTAACATAATTTTAAAGCTCATTGAACACTAAGGTACCGTTTGAATGAGCAAAAGAAAAAACTTATATAATAGCAAATTTATGATTGAATTTGACATAATTATATTGTCAAGTCCACAAACGTGCTTTATAACAAAAAATATAACAATTCATCGTCTAATAATCGGATTTTCTTACCTTTTTGATGACTTCATAGTAGCAGCGTAGTAACCGTGTATAGCCCGCCGAAGGAACATATCTCGCTTGTACGATGGAGCGCAGCCATTGGTCATCGTTAAACGCGGTACCTTCAAAGTGTATAAAAGTTGGTTGCAGCGTGTTCACCGAAATGAAAGTTCTATCGTGTCCCCGTGCGAGTCCTTACGAACCTTCGCAACTTGGTCTCTGCAGGTGGGGTACATAACAAGAAGGGGGATGCTGAAACCCACGCGCGACATTCTCCCGAGACATTTAAACTGGAACAGTTCCTGGTCGTGTCCAGAAGACGCTACACAAATCGTTTCGAAGAATCACGCCGTCGAAATTTCGTTTTCACGCGAGTGTCCACCCGTGTATAAACGACGCAGCGACTGGAACGAAACTAAGCGTCGGTGGTCGAAATTTTACGAGAGCTAGCCGCAATGTCGACGGTGAGTGACACGACTGTTGCCGATATTTTCAAAAATTATTTCTCGTGTCCTTATTTGTATCGCAAGCATCGAATCTTGACCGTTCTGACTGAGACCAAAAGGACGATAAACAAAGGCGCGCCAATGGTATGTGTATACGTGTACGAGTGGCGGATACTTTTACGTAATAAAACGCAGGTTGCGCGTTTCTATTGCTTATTGTTTCTACGTGTAATTGGATATGACACTTGATTGAATTAATTGATAGATCATTGCTCGTTGATGCAGTTGAAGGATAACAATTGTACATTGACATAACTGGCATAACACGAATTCACGGTTAAGATTTTTTTTTTTTCCGATTAATATTTATTGCTTTCGCTCGCACGAATTAATTTCATTGCAATTATAAAATGTGCTAAAAGTTTACAAGTTTACGTGCAACAGGTACTTTCTAGAACCATTTATGCAATACACGTTAATTCTATAAAAACGTACGTTTCCATTTTCTCATTCTCTTTCTCTCATGATTTTCACTTTGTTACAATGGTCCTCTTTATTCGGAGGTACATTGAACGCGCTTGTATGTAATGTTTCGCAAGTAAGAGTTTATATAAAAAAAACATTACGTTTGAAGCATGCAAGTGTCTATATAGACATTGAAAAATTTTCCATCGCTGCTATTGCATTTCGTTTCGCTATCTCACAATGGGCGCAGAATTAATAGGAACCACCTCTACTTCACGAGTGAAGGTGAGCGGAAAGGAAGGCGAAAGGGTAGTTTGATACGCACTGTCGAACACGCGAATATCCTTAGCCATTGCTATCTCGGATACAATAACGCTCTTGTGAAGCACAAGTGCAGTCTTTCTATGTGAGAGTAATGAAAATCTACGATCCGGTTTCAGTCGTCGTGTCCTTACGTATTAAATCAGCATAGGTTCGGAAAACATGCAAACACTATATTCCTTGATCTATATGATCTTATTACCAGCTAGATATTTGTTAACCAGTAGGATTGCGTTAACCGGGAATAAATGTTATGAATTGACACAATTTTCAAGATACGTATCGATGATGCGCTCGCCGAAACAATGGCACGATATACCGTGCTTATTCGCGAGCCGTTAAGCTCGATGAAAGCTGCAGATATGCAAGTTAGCCAATATCGTTGAATAATTTATACGTGAAAGAAGAAAATAGGTCTATAAATCGGCTAGCGATAACGAGACACAAAAGATAAAACGAGAGCAACGTTTCACCTAAAATATGAACAGCATTTGGACGTTTACTTTCTACGGACGTTCGTATTCGAATGTACAACGGTAGTGGCGAAATCGCGAATAGATATCTATGTAATCCCTTGCAAGACGCGCCGCTGCGAGTCATGTATGAGCGAACCAATTCACAGTCATCTATTGCGTACATCTGCAGACACACACAGATAGATTTATACGTGTCCATACAAGCATAGGCACGTACGTATTGTAATACGCGTTCGAGGATGTTGCCTCTATGATTGCTTTCAGATTCGCTTTTAAACTCGTTCAATGTATGAAGTATTCGTGTCGAAGGATAATTGTTTATTTCAGTGGACATTGCTTCACTCGATAGTCAAGCTGGTAACACCCGATCCGCGTGTCTAACAGTTTGCCTAACACTACTCGATGATATATATCGCAATGACGATGATACACGACTCGAGACTGCAAACAAATTACTACCGCAGAGACTACTTACGTCCTTATCTCCTACATATCCGTAATGAGATATGCTCGAGTATGCCAACCGCGGAGTGTGATTATCGTTTATGACTACCAGATTATCTAGTAGTATTAAGCAGCATCATGCCGAGGCTGCAATTAATTTTTGTCCAATAAAGCCTCGCAAGAATGGACGGGATTGTAGTTCCGTTTCACTCTCGGCAGGACCAACCGATGGCGTCATCGTTTCGTAAATACGGTTCAACATTTACGTTTCATTCGTTTCGGTCATCCAGGATGGTAGAGCGTAGAAATATTAGCCTCGAATACCTTGACCTGGTTTCATATTATAGTTACAGGAAGGGCGCTTTCTATAGTAAAAGTAGAACATGATCCTTCAAAATATATATTATACGCTTCACTGTCTTACATTAAACAAACGTATGCTTCTAGTTTAATTCTGGGATTGTTTCGGATCGAAATTTTTGAAAGCGAATCGTGATAAACGCATGAACATTCGAGAATTTTAATTGCAGATCAAAGTGGTGGTCTTCTTAGTTGCGGTAGCAGCAACTAGAGCTTTGCCCCTCTCAAAAGTGCACGTGAAATTTATTTCCCCTCCGCATATTTATGAGCATGGTATTACGACAGATGGTTAGTCTATAAATGTAATTACATCGCGTATCGTTAAAAATCTTGCATTACGATGATGTAAAATTAACACTTATCTCTCAGGGGATCGGACGATCGACCAGAGATCTTACATTTCTATTGGAAGAAGAAGCACCTCAGGAAATTCGAGAGAATTTGGTACGATGTTTCAGTTTGATAAGTGTAAGAGTAAGATACATGATCTGGTAGCTTAATGTAGTTAAAATACTCGTTAATTATTAACCAATGTCGATATTATCTTGTACTCGGTGACTTGTGCGTGTTCACAGGACAACGTTTACGCAACAAAGGTAACGTTGCACCAGTTCATATCAAACCGGAAAATGCAGAATCTCTGTGGCCGGTAGGCGTTTTCATTCCGCCAGCTGATATCAATGATCTTGGTTATAGTTTTCACGAATCAAGGCATGTGACACCCGACTTCTCCGATGGTCTTGGTGAGTAATATACATAAATCAGACTCAAGGGTATACCAAAAGAATACAAGGACATATATCTTAAAAGTAAAAAGAGAAACATTCGTTTTATATTTAATGATATTTCAGAATATCAGGACCCGTATTTATTGACCGGTGAGAAAGCGATGGAGATTGTAAAATATCTTTATAGCCGAGGTGAATTGTTCTATGACGATATTCCGCATGAAAGGGCGATTCTGAGAAATCAAGAAGAAAGAAGACGAAACGGTCTTCACGATCACATATTGAAAAGTTTAAGGCCTACCTCTCCGTTCTACGGAAAAGCCTGATGTAAAATGTAGACAAATTTCTTAATGATAATTTTATTTATTTACAAATTGGCTATCGAACGTTGCATCTTGCTCAAGGAAAAAGATATAAAATCTACTTATATTTACGTTTATATTTACTATAACAAAAAAAATCTAATTCTTCTTTTTATTTTAAATTCCTAAAGACGATAAAAAATGTTTTTTTTTTTTTTACACAGTTAACAGTTAACAGTCTTGCAGGAGTGATGTGTACAAATGATTGTGTACCACGTTATCAATGCAATAAAACAGTGTGCTTATTTTTGTACAACTTCTCACAACCATAATTTATTATGTAAAATCTGTATACCTCAATTTCTTGTGATTGTCATACATAAGATACGAAGTTATAAATAAAATTAAAGTATATTTTTACAGATTTCTTATTTGTTCAACCTTACTAACAAATCGATACTTTACTGGCTACGCTTGGAAATTGAAGATATCACATCATGTACAGATACAAGGAACTTCCTATACAATAATATACATTTAATTCAGTTCTGGTATTTTCAGATGAACCATCCAATTAAAACACAAAGCATTGTAAAGATCAAGCCATTAGAGATGCTCGGTTTCGTCGTTCCGTTGCATAGATCTCCGAAACAAAGACACATGTACACCTTTTTGTAATTCCACACAGTATACGCGCATCTTTCCTCGCTGTCATCTGGTCCCCGTTGAAAACAAAGCCTTTGCGTGGCGATACCATATTCTGTACGAAACAGTGTTCTTTGTTAAACAATTCTGTATAAACCTAAACATATATCTCTCGAAACCCTACCATTATTTAAACCCTGCCGTTCAATTATTTTGCCGCACCAACCAGACGCGCAGGGGACAGCGTCGACACCTTTTTCCATTTCGATCGCTGTCGAGTTCATAGTGAATGGATCCTTGCATGACCCTAAGTCTCCCCTTGATCTACAATTCACACATCTTCGAAGAAGTCCTAAAAAAGAGTTCCAATAAATTACACTTCTAATAGCGTACGCGATCCATCACCGTTAACGTGAACATTTGTTTCGTCAGAATCGTCTTCGAAGATCGTAAATACGATCGGAATTAAGAAAATTATGAAAAGGATGCGCTATCCGGTATGCGGTGAAAGTATGACATTGTCCACAATGTACACACATATAGATGCGATCTGTGTATGAAACTCACCGGATGCGTTCTGAAGTAGAACCAGACAAAGAATCGTGAGCACTACGAAAACCTCTGTCCTTGAATTCATCCTATCGCGAATCTGTTCGCAAATACGTATGGTTTTTATTGATTCTTTCACTCGAGAACTGGCACAGAAGGACAGGAATGATCAAACTCAGCCATTTTGAAACTAAACTATGACTACGAGAAACGGACACGTACTCCATGCAGTTGTCCCTACCACTGCCTCCTTTCACTTGGCTACCTTTAAGGTCATCGCCTGTTTGCGAAGATCCCGTAGAAGAAATTGTTCCAAGAATAATGGCTCGGTCGGTAAACGGTTTGCTCTATTAATGAATTATAATAAAAAACGATAAAGCAATTTCTTGACGATCGCTTCTTATCTCGAGAGCTTTAGTCGATAAATGGTGTTTCTTCTTCCTGTTCGATTGCGCTATTTTTCGGAACAGCTGTGCCAAATTTATTTCTTTGTCTGCATGTATAAACTAAGCCACTGCAGTAACAAAATGAGCAAAGTAGGAATATAAATCCCAGATATCCCAAATGACGTAAAAATTCTATAAAAAAAAAAAAACAATACTCCGATCAGACCTACGTTGACCTCTCTAATAAATGTTATTAATCGTTTAATTAAAATCTCACCTTGTGTTAGCAGTCTAGCTTTAGGAACAACGATAACTTTTAATTGCATCATATTAATGTTATCGATGTAGCACGTATAGTTCCCTTCTTCGTGAGTGGAAACGTCTGATACGTGTGCATACAGAAAAAATGTGAAACGCTGTAAAGCACGATGTTTAATTTATCTACTCAAAGTACCTATCAGGTAAAGTGTTCCAAAGGCGTCCACTATCACGCGAGCTTCCGGATCCAATTTGCGAAAGGATCGGCGGACGCCCTTTTCCAATGTAATCGAATTCTTCTTCCACGATACGCGCGTATCTACGGTTGACCTATAATATATACATTTTGTTAGAAATAGTGTATTGCCAACGTAAAATGATTAGATTACTCTGGACAAATAACGGTAAGATAAGCTCCTTCTGCGAGTACGAATCGTTTAACGTATTTGAACCTTCGACCCTTTTTCTTTCTCACGCGAGGACATTTCTTGCAGGGTTCCTTTAAAACGAATTCCGGCAAATGACGTACCGCGCTACTAACGCCAGGAAATTTTTCTTCCAGTAAAATTGCTCTTCAACGAAACATCGTGTTATATGTACACTTTTTTTTATATATATATAATTCGGTATAAAAAATATAAGCTTGCTTACTTGCACGGTACTGAAGGAGATCTTCGAAAAAATTTAACTATGAACGAATCGCTCTTGTTAGCAATTGCCTATAACGATATAATGTTCTAAACGATTGCCTTTAACCTTTTAATTGGCTCTTCTTACCATATTTATTTGCCGTTTTAATCGACAATTCCCGACACTCGTCTTATACCCCCGGTTATGTACGCAATGTTCGCATGGGCTCCAAGGTGCCCATTCAGAAATAACTTGTAGCGTTATTCCGGTCTCTCGAATTTCAGCCAACTCAGCCATTTGTGAAACCTAATGTAAACCACGCTCAATATGTAAACACAAAGGGCGAACGTTTCGATCAACGTTTCACATAAATCTGAAGTAGAATTGATGGCGATCTTACAGCGAATCGCGTGGTAACCGACGCCAAATATATTTCACGGTATTTTTCCCACTCGGTTATGTTTCCCTGTTCCGTGTACAAAACTCCGTGCTCTTTGGAAATTGCTGTCGTAAAATAAATTTATTCGACCAATTATGTATCTAGATGTTAATCGTATCTAGATAAATTGTATATTTGATTAAACCATTACGTTCGATTCTGTAGTTAAACTTATTTTCAACTTCTTGCCCTTCCTCCCCGTGGCACAAATAAACGCCGGCGTCTGTTACCGCCAAATTTTTAATCACCAAAGAAAGTTCTGGAGTAGTATGAATTCTATTGTACGACGAATTATTATCCATGCCTAATTCAATCACTTTCTCCGGTGTCTCTCTGTATCGATCTTGATAGTACCAAATTTTCGACTGCCTTTCCTCCATGTCGTTGCTGTCTTGTGAAACAAATATAATGATAAAATCATACTTTTTTCAGACAATAAAATAGCACTCCGTACCAAAATCTACATTCCATAACAATGATTGTGTCGATCTCGGCGCTAATAAGTAAATATTCGTCATTGTCTTCGGACGTTACTAATCTTTCCTTATTTCTACAGTACTTGGTAGGAGCCACGGATTGATCAATCGAGACAATATTGTCCGTACTAACCGATGAAACCATTAATAACAAAATGAAGTTTACTCGTAGCATGTTAAGTTAGCGTTAATACTGAAATAAAACTGCAGAATTCAGAGTATAAGTAACTCAATTTAATTTAGTAGCCACGGTTGTAATATCGTCCAAATAGCGCCATACGAGTAAATATAGATACATATAATTTGATTCGTTCGATTGGTTCCATGTGTTATTGTATTCTGTAAATTGCATTGATTTCTATTTTTAATAATAATAATTTTTTTTTCAAGTTTTATCATACAATGGGTTGCGTTCAATTTAACGTAATTTAAAAAGTTCACGAGGATCGTTTCGGTATTCGAACGTATCTGGTAGCCAATCACAATGTTTGGAACGATGGAAAAGAACCACTAACGAAATTCACCGCGAAGCGGGCGAGCTCGACGGAAACATATACCCATGATGCATCATTGATAGCAACATGGCGGAGATGATTGAAAGTGAGTAAAAGTTAACTTATTCTTGATAAAATTAATATAACAAGGGGTAATTAAAAACGAAAAGTAGTTAGACAAGAGCAAGAAATGTTTCAAATTTTAGTTTGTTAATATACAAGATCTTTCCGCAAGTTATTTATGGACTTACAGTTGGTGTTTTAATTGCGCTCAGAAAGGTCTGGTTTAAAATTTCAAAAATGACCAATACACAATTCAAGCGGGACAATGAAGACCTTTACCGTTTGAGATTTTATTTACTAAGCAATACTTTGGAGACAAATACTTGACAATATACTTGTCATTTTCATAATATTACTTATTCTATAGCTTTTGTTCTAATACGATAAGTACACATACTGTTTATGAAACTACGTACAAGTTTGGTTATGTCGGTAGCTGAGCAGAAAGATTTTCACGTTTCATTTCGAAATCTCAGTTTGAATAACTTTTTACTGATAAAATTTAAGGCAGAGAATAAAGAGTATATTATATGTTTGTAAATAAGTAATTGTACTCGATCGTACTAGCAATATTGTGCATCTATTTTTTAATAAGTTATGAATGTTTAAAAACTTATAGCATATGATATGAAATAGAAGTTTCAAATTTTGAGAGTAACATATGATGTAACTTTCTTAAAAAGTAGTTTTTGTAATAATGATTGATTAAATCTTTTTGTTTTCAAATAATTATTATAAATGAACTGTTAAAATATACTGACATTATTTTTTTAATCGTAACAGCTTGAGAATAATTTGAAACAGATGTAGTTAAAATTAATATTATTTTATTCCATGAATATATTTTCCCTTCTGATATATGAATGATCGTGTGGTCTCAGGTGAATCTGCTGAAACATTGTTATCTATTAAAAATGGAGGATATCCATCAGTTGATGAAATTAAAACCGAAGTGATCGATGATGACACAATGGACATGGATGATCAACAGATTTCAAACAATTCAACAGATTCTCACATGGATACGGAGGAATCTGATCCAATTCCTGAACTTGGTCCTGCAGCTTTAGGGCTACAAAGAGTAGGTACTCAACCTCCTCCAAAACCGAATCCTCCTAGCCAACCTGTTCAAGTTTTAAATAGAAGAGGAATGCCGGCAAGAATCAGAAAGAAAAATAAATTATTTTACGATGATATATTGGTTAATCACCCGCATCATAGGTAAATATTTAATATTTTATATACGTGAATTAATACGATGCATATATTATTTTATATCTACTTTTTAGGATCAAAAAGGATCCGTCCCATCCAGATGCAAAACAATCTCCTAAAAAAGTACCTAGACCATCTCCTGCAAAAAAGCAAAATAGAATACCTAATGAACCGAGAAAAAATAATATGTTGAGTCAACCTTTAACGTCTACATTGACCCCAATTAAACAAGAGAAAGAACCTGATAAACCAATGCAACCTTCATCTCCGGATCGTAAAATTGGACAAAAGATTGGTATGAGATTACGAAATTTATTGAAATTACCAAAAGCACACAAATGGGTTTGTTACGAGTGGTTTTATAGTAACATTGATAAGTATGTATGAAAAAAAAGTGAATTCATATACACGTCCAGTTTAGTGTAATATAACTCAAACCTTATTCCTTTTATACAGGACTCTTTTCGAAGGTGACAATGATTTTATGATTTGCTTGAAAGAATCATTTCCACAATTAAAAACTCGGAAATTAACACGCGTTGAATGGTGTAAGATAAGAAGAATGATGGGGAAACCGCGAAGATGTTCGCAGTCGTTTTTTGAAGAAGAACGACGAGAACTAGAAAGGAAAAGACAAAAAATTCGAATGTTGCAACAAAGAAAAGCTGCAGATATTAACAGTTTCAAAGACTTACCACCAGAAATACCATTACAATTGGTAATAGGAACCAAAGTTACAGCAAGACTGAGAAAACCTCAAGATGGTTTATTCACTGGAAGTATTGATGCTGTGGATACTAGTAACAACACTTACAGAATTACATTTGAACGTGCCGGACTTGGAACGCATAGTGTCCCAGATTATGAAGTATTGGTGGGTATACATCTCTTTTGGAGTAAAGAAAGTTATTCAAAATATTATATTTAAATATATTTATTTATAATTTACAGTCCAACGAACCGCCGGAAACAATAAGTGTTGCTTCGTTTGCACAAAAGTTTAGACCGCGACACGTGCAATATGTACCATCTCCACCTTATGCCATGAAATTAATGTCGCCGCGTTTAAACAGCGATCCTTTAATATCAAATGCTTCTGTATCTTTACCAAAGAAATCTCATATTGGCGGAACAATGAACGGTTATCCCTTAAAATTATTGGAATTTATGGTTAAAGTGAATAAAATATTAGCCGCAAAAAAAGTTAAGATAAAAAAATTAAAAGAGATGAACAGCGAGGCAGAAAAAAGACGATCCTTTGGAGAACTGCTTCCGCCTGATTTTGAAAGAAGATACGCAGGGTATGCGATTATTATGTTGACATTATATCTTACGTTTAATGTTTTTCTTTTGCTTATACGTATTCGTACTTTTAGAATTGTAGTTGAATTGGAAAAAATGAATGCCGCTCTGCAAGATTTTCTTAACGACGTTCAAGAGCTGTGTCAAGAAATGGCTCCTGAGCCTAGCGTGGCAGCGATGTTAGCTCCTTCTCATCTTCGTGAAAAATGTAAACAGGAAGCTACAGATATGGTTGCAAGAAATAATATTATCAATGATAAGGAACCTGGCAAAATGACTCAATTAGTAACAGATTTAACAGCTCTCATGCTTCAAGTAAAGGTAATTTCAAGTATTATCTTTAATATAAATAATGCTTTCTTGATATTTTAATATTATACAACTTTTTTTATTTTAGAGTTTGTCCGATTCGGATCGTAACGCATACGAACTAAAAGTGCTACAAGGTACTATGGAACAGATACGTTCGAAATTAAGTCCGCAAAATCAACAGGTTTTTCAAAATTGTGTCGAAATACATATGCAACATATACAATTAGGTCTTGGACAAAGAGGTGCTTTAACGCCATTTATGGCCCAAAGGGCTTAGCAAATATGAAAGTAATTTTCACTGATACTTTAAAAAAAATGTACAATATTAAAATAGATATAAAACATAATACTGTAATATTTTATAAAAAAAATTCAACTTTATTTTATTATCTTTTTGTATAGGGCATATCATCATTAAAGAGTACCTATATTATTAGAACGCAAATGTGTTCTGTAAATGATTTTTAGAATAATGTGCTGTGCTGTTAATTGCATTAAACATTTAAAAATGTTCATGTTTAAAAGATTTACATGTCAGCTTTGCGATATACATAATAAGAAATTAAATATCTATGGATAATTAAATTAAAGTTAAATTAATGTGGCTGTTGTAAATAAAGTATACATTTTGCAGTGGCAGCTTTCACTAACTTTAAACAGAAATTTATAACTTTAAAGTGTCATAATAAGAATGGAAGTAACTTTTTATTTTGTAAAAAAATTTAATACTTTTTGGTTTATGAATAATTGAAAAAATTAATATATAATTAACATATTAGTGTTTAAAAAATAATTTCTCATAACTCTGTACATTAAATATATGCACAAACATTGCATAGCCAATTGTAAATACACTATAAATTATAAAAAAATGAATTTTTTTCATGTATTTTATTTACACTAATCAACAATTTTTTATCACTATCAGATTTTTTAATTCGAAAAATTGTAAAACAATTGATACAATATCTGATAATTTATTGAAAGCGTATAAGTTTACTTGATCCTACTTTTAGTATAGTTATCTCAACACATTGAATTACCAATATTGCTCATAACACTTTATCTAATTCCAAATAATATATTTGTACGAACGTTGTACTCATTTTTCATGCATATTATATTTTTAATAAATAATTGTGAATTTACATCAGTTACATACGTGATATTCATATAAGTAATTTTAGTGTTCGTTTCATTAATGAGCTATTTTATATTATTCACAAAACAGGTAATGCTAAAAACATAGTACGATTCCAAAATATTATAGTTTTTCTTTTTTATAAATTTTTTTTTTTTTTATTGATACTATACAGTTTTATTTATAATCCTGAATATTAAAATTTCTTGTAGTTTTATATAATAAAACAAACAGCCTGATCGTTTAATATAATAAATTATAAACGTAGGAACTATAAGATTTTTCATGCTTAAGAATAAAACGATTATGAACATATATCGCATACGTTTAAAGTAAGTAGCTTTCAATTATTTACGAAAGTCTTTTAAATAGCCTGTCTTTAATTACTCGTATTTCAAAAGTACTTGCAATATTTTTATTAAAACTAAAGGAATGTAAATTACAGTTTGTTTCTCATATATGAAGAATTTTGTTGTAAAACATTTATTAGACATGTATATAACATCCGGCAAACATATTGTTATCCACAGAAAAAATTTGAAATACGAATATAATTTTTTTCTAATTTAAAATTACTATCATGATAATTATAACACATAACAAAAATGAATTCGAACTAATATATACAAATAATTAGGTATTCGTACTTATCATTTCGCAAACACTTGCAGCAGATGTGCCAAATAACGAGCATGTATTTCAACTATTCTAAATCTGATTTAGATTTATTTGTTAATTACACGTTTTTGTATCAACATTATTTAGAGTAACGATTTCATAACGTCCCTATCGTGCAATGACAAATAGAAAATATTTACGACTTATCCTAGTTCTATTTGACATGTCATTTTATACCAAGTAAGGTCAAAAGTATTACAACAAATATAAAGAACGAAAAAACTGTTTTTGTTTCAAAAAATTTATCAGTTACTGTTCAACATGATTTTATTATATTTTCCCTTTTAACGGCATTTCTTAATTATTTATGATTCCTATTTTTTGCTTATTTTTTATGTTTATTGAGTGCTTCCAGTAATGCATCCGCGTCTTCGTCCGTTTTCACTCTCAGTAAAACTGGTACCGGTGGTGGTGTAGATTCAGGTTTTGGTAAACAAACCAACATTATTGTGTTTTTATTCATACGTTTTGTTGGAATATTTTCAGTTAATAAAGTATTGAGCACTAAAGTTCCCAACGAAGTTTCTGCACGTACTAATAATTGTGTTTTATCGTTTGGTGTCGGTTTTAGAAACAGTGTTCCAATACCTCTGTCAGTAAAATTATCATCTTTTTTAATAAAAACTTTACATCTGTAAAAAAAAAAAAAGATACGGAAATAAGTTAAATTATTTTAATGTTAAATTAATACATTCCTGCTTTATATTTGATAAGAAAATATTAAATATGATACCTTTGTTCGTATATGGCACCCTCTTCTGTTACTGGTTTGAATTCTACCTTTGGTGGTTCTTCATCTTCATCATCTTTCCCTTCGCTATCCTCAGATGATTGTGGCATTACCACTTGAGCCCCAAATGTAAATGGTTTAGCGCTATAGAATTACAATGTTGTTAAAATATTTTCATTAAATTACTAAATTTTTATAAATTACCTTCCAAAACTGAAACCCGTTGATGTATTAATAGTAGTAAAACTCTGACCAAAGCAAAAGGTGGATGTATTTGGTGTGTCAAAAGAACTAGTGGTAGTGCTAACAGCAGTAGATTTTGAATCTGATTTTGTTTCTTGTTCATCTAGTTTGTTATCCGATGTAGCGGAGGGCTTACTCAAAAACGGATTCTTTTCTGAACTTCCACTTCCAAATATACTTTTAGTACCAGCTTTCTGATCAATATTACCAAAGACAGATTTATGCGAATCTGAGCTTTGTTCTGTATTACTAAAAATGGATTTACCGGTGTCCACAGTATTTTCTGATTTTTTAAATATAGATTTAGGACTTGGATTAATATTACCAAAAATTGATTTTTCTGGCTTCCATTCTGTTGAACTGAAAGGAGATTTTGTATTCGGTACTCCAAATGGAGAACTCTCAGATTTTTTTTCCATATTTTCAGTTTCTTTGTTATTACTAATCTGCACAGATTGTGCTTGTTCCGATACTAGTGCTGGTTTCTCTACTTCGCTTCCATGTTTAGTTTCAATTTCTTTAAGATATCTTTCATAATCTTTAAAAATTGGTGACAAAATACAAAATGGATTCGCATCGACGTGAGTTTTAATCCATTGTGCTACACTTTCGTTTAACCCTTTTAACTTGGCAAAATAATCAGAAGATTTTTTAAATATATTTTGGTCTTCTTGATCAGAAGTATTCTTTTTACTACTAGACATAGCTGGCGATACATGTATATCTGAATTTTCTTTTTTATTTGTACCATTTTCGTTACTTTTTGAAATTTCATTGCTCGCAGAAGACTTGTTTATATTTGTAACTATCTTCGAAGGTACATCATTGGTATTAGTATTATTATTAGCTAAAAAGCTAAACGGTGAAAGTTGAGTCGAAGTTGTCGTTGTTGCCGTTGTTGTTTTAAAACCAGTAAACGTACCAAACGCACTTCTGGTATTATCCTGAAAAATATTTTAGCAAAAAATTTTACATATGTTGTATGATAAAAAAATTAAGTACTATAAAAAATATTTACTTCTGAAGTTTGTAAACGTCGCTTAGCTCTTTTAACAACACGTTTTTCCATTACATCATCGGGAGCTTTTTTAAACGTTCCTGCTTCTTCAACATTTTGTTCTTTATCCCAATTATCGTGGTTTAATTCTGAAGATGCAGACCTCTTACCAGCCATTTTTGTAAACATATTCTACAAATACAGTCAATACTATTTTGCTAACATTTAATTTTTTTTTTTCTTTAGGGAACTAAGATGAAATTAACTATGAACTGTTTTAATCAATGATATATATATATTAACATATATTTACGAAACGTTAAGATTATTTGTTTGAAAAATTAATAAAAATCTGTTTTTATATTTCTTACACATTCGTGTACAAAGCGATCAATTGCATTAGAATTAAAATTATAAAAATATATGAAAATAAGGTTTATTCTCTAATACAAGGATAATCATACTACAATGTTGAATTTAAAGAAAAAAAAATGTTTATTTTTAAATATATGAAAAGAAAATTCGCAATATAACCTCTCAATTTGCTAAAGCGACGATATCGATTTTTTAATGTAACCGAAGAATAAATGAAATTATGTTATATTATTTACCAAGATAAATTTAACTATGTAAGAAGCGAAACTGAAATAAGTTTAATATCTTTACGTCGAAGTACTTAATTAATATACATAAGAACTTGTATAAAGTTGAATGTGACACAATTTTCGACACTTAACGCATGCGCATTTTTTAACCATAATCGTACTATATATCCAAGGAACAAACTAAATCTTAAAAGGTTAAACGACAAATTTATAATATTTTAAGTTCCATTCTACGTAATGTGCGTGTGATATAGATTTATTTCAAAATGTACGTTCCGCAGTAAGGTAACAAAATCCCTTTCAAAGTAATTCCGTATATATTAATCGCTCTATACTTACAGACAATTTTTATAGTTTAAACGTAATAGTTTTTACAAACATTTGTCTTAATCTTATTATTATTATTATTTTGTATTTACCGAAATAATTGTGAAAATGCTGTTAAACGACAGATCGTATAAAAAATTAATAATTTTAATGTTTTCTTAGTCCGCATTCGATGTTTATTAAACACATATACAGTTTCAAGTTATAGTTATCAATCGATACAAAAAAATCTAAGGCTACGGTATATTTTTAAATGCAGCAAAAAGTCAACGTTTATCATATATTTTTTAATATTTTTAATCATTTTCGTATTTCTCAAATTTGTAGCTCGTACGATCGAAAATTGTTAAAAAAAAAAAAATTTTTTTTATTTAGGATGAATTGGTAAAACGGTATAGTTGAATGCAAAGATTAACGCATATTTTTATACAGGACGAATAAGTTTTTACAAATCATGAGATGAAAATATTGTACTCTATATTTATTAAACTAGCCTATAAGCTAAGTACGCGATGAGAGATCACGTGATATTATCACGTGTAGATGATCGATTTAAACTTCACATTTTTCTACATATTTTCTTTTTTTATATATACATATATATATATATATATAAACAAGTATTAATTTGCATATTGTTTTCTATATTTGAAGCATATGTTCGCGCAACAGAAATTAATAATTAAAAAAATGCAAGGTACTATTGTTTATAAAACAGAAAGAAGCCATACAACGTACTCGTAGTATTTTCATTCGCATAGAAGTCTTTCTCTGTGCGATATCAAGAAAAACGTTGAACAATTGTTTACACGAATCATCGTAAACAATTAGAAACATACAAACTTCATGTTTCTAGGTACGTAAAACATATATTATCATATATACATGGAAAAGTAACAGTTTAACGTATATCGGTGAAAAAATGATATTGTTTCAAGGGAATATATGTAAAAACTAAGAGAAGCGAATCATACGATATAAATGTAAATTTAAGTAAATGTGTTTAATAAGTATAATCGCGTTAAGAAGCGTATTGAAATGCGCAGAAATTCTGAAACACGTTCTCGTATTTCGGAGAATAAACTCGTCTCCTATCGTAAACGGCGTTTCGTTTCGTAATCGCAAGTACGTGGCGCCACTATCGTCGGCATTACCAACGTTCACTATCGTAAAAGATCTACTTGAAGGAAATGTTTTTGAACATCCTGTATTTTTATAAATTTGTAAGCGTAGTTCATAGCAGTGGTACATCACACGCAAACGGCGTGTAGAATAAAATTTGTAACACGGAGTGAAAAGTTTTTTCGCGAAGCACATGTACCGGTTATAAGCTTGGCGCGAAAACTTGCTTTCAAGGAGCGCGTCGGATCCCTGGGCATACAACACGGTGGGAGGAACGAAGAAAGGGAGAGGGAGAAAGAGAGAAGGATCGAGGGTAAGGGCTAGGGGTGTCAGGGGATCTCGAGCAACTTGGCACGTCCGTGTACGGAGGCAACAGTGCTGGTGGCAGCACAGACGCTCGTTGATGAGCGAACAATTCACTTTGGTGCGTGGATTCGCGACGTTGTTTCGTCTCGTCGGTGCCGTGAAATAAGGGTGTGCATATGTACATACGTAACGTGCCGATAAAATGTGTCTGTGACATTTTTACCTGTTCGCTTTTCCCAAGTTAAAACGGTCAAGTGTCGTTGCGGTGGCTCGAAGAGTTCTTAGCTGGTGCGCGCCGTGCGTGCGGTTGATCAGAGCGTATACCGCTGCTCTCGTCAATTTGGTGGGAGAGTGAGAGTGAGAGAGAGAGAGAGAGAGGAGGGGTTTCCCGTCCTCCTCTTCTCTCGTTAAAATCGGCCGGATTTTTGAACAGGGAGGAAAAACGAATAATCTCGATATAAAAATATGGAGATATCGAAGAGTTTGCAAGAAGAAATACTCACCGTGCAAAATAAACTGAAAAATGCCATACGCGATCATCAGGTGAGTCCCGCGACTGTGCATGTATGTCGATAACGATTTAAAGATTGAGAGTACGAAGCCGAACGAACGAGTGAGCCAGTACTTAAAAGTTAACGAATCATTCTTTCCCGACCAACAACTTTTACCTCGTTTAACGTGCAATCTTCGGTCGATTAAAAAACCGAGGTATCGGGTTCGATAGATAATCGACTTAAAATGTAGAAAAAAAGTTTTCGAATAGTTTCAACGTATCTTTCAAATATAGTTTGTTATTACGAAGGAATCGTCACGCGATAAACAGGAACCGAGCAGCCGTTCATATTTTTCGACAAATTCTTTTTCCGATTTAGTTTCCTTGACATTCCCACGCACAATGCGTGCACGAACGCATGCACGCATCGGGCACGCGCGCGCGTGCATAAATGCATACCTGTACTAAATTTACGGAACTTGTTATTTCAATGCAAATTCAACAAAGTTTTCGCGAAACGATCATCCTGATCAAAGATGTCCGGTTTTATGGGAGGCATGAACGGAAATTGAATCTTTAATATGGCATACGGGATTCGGTTTACTTTATAAAAGTATTCGTTTCACTCGTATCGGACGTTTGTAAAACGGTTCCCTCTTCGGTTACACGGGCAATGTTACGCGTTATCGAAAGTGAAAGAAGTATAACAAGTTTCGAACGAACTTTTGCCCACTTTTAATCATACTACAAGTTTGCACTCGTGCGGTAGCAATTTTTCTTTACGAATCATATAAACTCGAAGGTGAACGAGTGTTCAGACCTTAACCTTTGTTGGTAGAGTGCTTCGACCGATGCGTCGCATGACTTTGAGAACCAACATTGTATCTCTCTTTCTCTTTCTTTCTCTGTCTCTCTCGCTCGTTCATTCAGTTACTCACTTGTTCGGTTGATCTCCCTCTCTTTCCCTCTCGTTTACCCTACCTACCGTAGTTCTATACTCTCTCTTTCTTTTACTTACTTTTGTCTTTGCCTAGTTCTTTCTTTCGAACACCGCCATAAACTTCAATTTGACCATGCTGTATACCGTTCACTTTTGTTTCGATGAACAAGACAATTTCAATTTACTCTATGTTCAATTATACGTCTACCTTGCCCTCCGTTCATTTTCTTTTCATCTTTATCAATTTCGATTTCTGTTTCTTTGCATTTATCCTTCGACGGCGTATAAAATAAAATCTGTCCAATGCACGATTCAAACGACTCCACCAATAGCTCTCTCGTCGATACCTTAATAACACCACCTCGTACTTGAAATCCTTTGTTTTAACGTTTATTTGATATCGTTGCTGCGAGCTGTGCATTATAAATGATCAAAGGGTCAAGGTATTCTATCGACTGGTTCTAGATGTATACGTCGAGGCGGTCTAAACTAATGTTGTCGAATCGTGCATAGCGCGTGTACTCGTTTCGTCTATTTACAGCGAACTTTTATTAAGTAGCAGGAACGCTAGAGCGATATGTGCGCAACGGGGGAAAGTTTCTCGGCGCACGATAGGCATTCTGCCCTGCTCCACCGACCTTGTCTTGTCTATCTCTTCGAAATCGAATATGTTCGATCGAGCGTCGGTTCGAGATATATTCGGTCGATATATTCGATCGATACGTCTCCAACTTCGATTTATATCGATTTCGATATTTTTAATATAAATCCGATAGAACTGCAATCGATCGGTTCTATCTCGTTTTTATATTAATTTTTTTTTTCCTCTTTTTTCCCCCTTTTTCCCCCCCTTTTTTCCCGTTTTTTTCCCTTTTTTTACTTTATGTATTCGTAAAAAATACTCGGAGCGCCTAGTTAATTGGTTTATCGTCGAATAATCAATTAGATTAAATTGGATCAATATTCGCGTTCGGCGTATTTGCCAACCGGATAGGACAAACCTGTTCTCGTTAGATAGGCATTTCAGTTACACGACGATTGTTGGGAAATAGGTGCGCAGTGATATCGGTTCGTGAATTTTATAACGTCTTGAAAAACTGTCTCGTCGAACCATTTACGATACGAGGAAAAAAACTGATATGCTACACTGAATATTTTGTATACGCTTATTTTAATAATGTATTGGTATATAAATAGACGTATATAAAATATACTTTACTGTTATTTTGAACGCACTTGCTTTCATGGTCGATGCGATTCTCGCCAACGGTTATTTTTTATTTTGTTCCTAAGTTTTTCTTTTGTTTACCGTTGGCTGCTAACTTTATCTTAAAACTCATTAATATTGGTCTGATTAAATTGATTTCTAAACACTAAAAAAATAAAAAGAATGCCTAGAGGGAAAGAAAAGGGCAGAAAGAAGGTTTTTAGCCGATCGTTTGCACGCATACTCCGATACGATCAGGGCGCGATGTTAATTGCGTCATTGTGCCGGACAAGAGATGCTGCGGCTACGTTTATAAAAACGTAGTAACCCCCAGATACTTCGAATCGAATGTTTAAACCGCCTTTGGAAAGGTAATTAATTTTGAAATTTTCTTTTCTAATTGCAGATCTGCGTGGGCAAACTGAAGGATGACCCTAACGTAAGTCGCTCACTTTTGCTGATCGTACAGATCAATCCGAGCTTCGTAAACACGTGATCGTACGTACGAGTAACTTGGAGGGATCGTAATACATAACGGCGGTGTTCTAGTACCAGGCTTGCAGAGAAACGAAGTTTCCGCTACTAGTTATTTTTGGCGTTACAATTGATTTGTTGCATTTGTTTAGACATATCGATACTCTTTGGGAGAAAGTTTTTCTTCTCAGTGCGCAATAACGATTATTGTTTCTAGAGAAATTATTAATTTGTCTCGATTATGTATCGTTACCATTGATACGTTTCCTCCGATGAAAGTATACCGCAGAATTTTTCATCGTTACCAAACCGAGTTATTCTCCGTCGTACTCAAGGAAGCATGATTAAGTTCTGAACGTTGCGTTGTAACGTGTTTTAGTAATTTTATCCTTTTACATCGATGACGAAATATTATGTCATAATTTATTGTAATTGTCGCGCGCATTCTACAGCAGTAAGAAATTATATTTGCAGACGATCATAAGCTTTTTTCCGATTTTTTTTTTTTGCTTTTGTTTCACGTTGTTAAGGGAAAGGGTTATACTTTTTTTTTCTTCTCTTTTCTTTTCTTTTCTTTTCTTTTCTTTTCTTTTTTTTCACGCGCAACACTCTATAAATATAAAATATATATCCTACCTCTGACGATAAACGTGTTTTAACTTATTTTTCAGAATACAGACATCCTTGGTCAGATACAAAAGATTCACTTGCATATCGTGTCTCTGGGAAGGTGCCAGGTAAGTTGAGAATTGATTTCCTCAAGCTTAACTCTTTCGCGATGATCCAGAGCAGGTTTGTTCGTCGACGTTTCATATTTATGCCTGCTGATTCCGTGCGAACAGAAACCATGCCACATTTCATTATTTTATTAATAATCGATCGTGCAGGAAACGTTTCAAAATCATGGCGACCAATGTCCTTGATTCGGGACAAACAAAACATCCGTTAACTCGATCGATAGACGCATCGCGCGAGAAGAATGTTTTTAAGATAGTATGTTGTTTAGAACAATTCTGGTACTATCTGTTCGAGTCATTTTATCGTACAGTAATGTTGTAATAATTTTATATTTATTATTTTTAATTTGATCGATGATTCTACATGGGAACTTTAAAAGTATAACGCCGAAGCATCGTTGGTAGGAGTTACTGTGCGAGTTTGCAAGTTGTACAATCGCTCACCATAACGCGACAAGTCAGTTTTGGAACGTACTCGCCACTAATTTCCCAAACATTATCGAATCAAGCATCTCTGTATCGACCTCGTGCGCTAGGCTTGCACTTTCTTCGTATGGCGCTCGCTAGAATGAGTAATGCACAGCTATAATTAAATAGCGAACTCGTTGAGCGAGTTTACTAACCACATTTCCAAACTTTGTCGATCATGCCGAACATAGAGACGGATAGATAAGCCCTTTTCCTCTTCTTCGTACACGACGTAAGCTTTTCTGTTTCGTTGGTCCTTCGTAAACTTTTCGAACCGCGTTATTCCAACTGTTACATTATAATAACGCGCCCCTGTATATTCCGTTCGATAACAATATCCACTTTCCTAATCGAGAAGCGTATCAACCGAGTATTGGAATACTTTCGAACCAACGTTTTGAATGGCAGAAAAAATTGGATAAAAGTAGAAGAAAAAAAAGAGAAAAAAAACTTTCTTGTTTTGATTAATGCAAAAACTGTCGGGAACGAATAGAATTTTTCGAGCTGCAAAGAACGTATTCTCGAATGATTATCCGTGAAACAAGAGCTGGGTCGCATTAATTATAAGAATCATTTTGAATGCGTTTCTTTTCTGGATTCGCGAATCGACGCGAAGAATCGATAACGGGGCAAGTCTTGCACGAAGTCTCCGGTGGATGCGCTTTGGTATCGCCCAGCATCCTTTTCTAAACATTTTCGCGGTAATCTCGTCGACGCGGATGCTCCTCTTTCTCTTCCCTTTATACTCTCGTGTTCTAGCTTTTCCCTCGGTGCGGCTTCTCTGGTTACAATTTTGCTTTTTTATTCTCGTTGGCAATAAACGACCGATTCAGGTAGATTGCTGTCGGAGCAAAAGAGATACGTAACGGATAGAAATGGATGAAGATGGAGTAACTAGGAGCGAACGGGACGGATGTATATACAGATACATCGAGAAAGAGAGAGAGAGAGAGTGAGAGAGAGTAGGTGGGGGGAGGTGTACGGAGAGAACGAGACGGAGAAAGATAAAGGGGGGAGAGAGAGAGCTTACGAGAAAGAGAGAGCACGAATGGGACTTGGATGAAAAGGAAGCAGAGTAGGGGCCGAGCAGAGGTGGAGGGACTCAATCAATAAAATGTCCCGCAGAAACGTTTTCAGCTCTTTACGAAATCTCCGCGTTTTTTTTCTTTTCTTTCCATTTCTTTCCATTTCTTTCCAATTTCTTCCGCTCCCTCTCGATCTCCATCTTCGCTTTCCACGCCTATTTCGTAGGAATCGCTCTTCGACCGTTGTTCATTGTATTTCAAGTTAAACGTTTTACTTCTGAAAACTTTTGGAAGTTGTTTCGCTACTTCGCCGAGACGGTGTCGATATTCTATGGGGAGGGTGGGATGTCCGGTAAATCTTAAAAGATTATTAACATGCATCCTGTAAGATTACTCGAATTCGTTTGCGCTTATGAGAGCAGATTTTTTTTTTTTCTGTTTCTATTAAAAATGTTAGGAACCATGACACATTGGAGGAATTAAATTTGAAATTATGTCAATTTATGTACTCCTGTGCATAAGATCGATCTTTTTGGATTGTTCGCTGCGTAACTGTACGATCGTTCGATTATCGAGTAGTTAGTATCAACTGGAACGTATGAAAATTTTCTTGGCAGAATCTACATATCGGTGACGTACCGTAACGACTAACGATTCAATCGTTTTTCGTTAATTTCTTAACAACTATTGCCGTTTGCATCCACAGTGTGCGACGCTTTACAATATCTGAAAGAATATTTTCTTAATTTATAGGAGATAGTGGGTTTGGTAAGAACACATTCGCTTGCCACTTAACAACACGCATTCATATTTAAACGATCTGCAACACACAGTCTGCCAAGAAAGTTTTCCACGATCATCATTGACCGAAGCTCTTACGCTCATAGTTTCCAATCTTAATACGCAGAAGCAAGTTGTCCAGCGGCTGCGCAAAGAGGTCGAAACGTTCAAAGCGGAAAATGCGAACGGGGCGAAAGTTTCCATCGCGTCGCTTCTCGGTTTGAACAATAATAATCATATTACGAATAACAATGAGACGAAACTTAAGACCAGCCGCAATGACTTCACCAGGAAGAGTTCGAAAGAAGACTACGAGGAGATCGTTAGAAACGGCGATGTTCCTTCACCCACGCGGAATCCCGCACCTACCAAGTGAGTTTTAGATAGAGAGAATAGCTTGTACAGGTTGATAATACCAGTTTGTTTTATAAAATCTTTCATCGGGATCGCTATTCTTAGGGAACGGTCCAGTTCGGTGGAAACGATTTCCGGCGAGGACGACGTTATCGAGGTTTCCATGGATGAAAATTCCAATGAAAAATCCGAGAAGGAAGAATCAGAGGAATGCGTGGTCGATTCGACTGAAAAAATTAATTTTTTGAGCGCTCTTGGTCTAATTACCACCACAACGTGTGCCGAATTGCAAAATAAAAGGGCTGAAAGAAAACGCCGCAGTACTGCTAATCCGCAATTTGTTTATTCCAGCCTTGACGTGCCAACGGTAAATATGAGAAAATTTTCAATTTATGCATTATACCGTTTGTTTTACCGCATATTATTATCTAACTCTTTTCGACGCTTACTTATTCTAGAAACGAAAAAGACATTCGTACCTACAATCTGGAAATGTTCCTCAAACTCGACAAACGACCGCCCGTCTGAACGGGCCATCGCCACCTCCTGTAAAAGTTGTGCCTCTGAAGTCTACGTCACCACCAACGTCAAGGACGGTTATGAAATCTTTGATTCCGGTGCAAAAGTCCACCACGAGACCGAACATACTTAGAAACGTAACAGAAAGTAAAGTTTTCCCCAATAAGACTAGAGTTGAAAATGGGCCCAGTCAAATTCAGTTGTCCGTGCCTACTGTAAAGACCGTTCAGTCGATTGGCAACAAGGCGGTTCACATACCAGGCTTGCCCTCCAGTCTGACTATCGAGAGGATCAGCAGTGATTCAGCAGTCTGTATAAGTTGTAGAAACCCAGGTATGCGATCAATCGTACCTTATAGTATTCATATGTTTTGTATGTCGTTGAACCATAAATGCTTACAATATTTTGTGTTCTAACAGGCACGCTAACGATATGCGAAAATTGTGCATCAAATTACCACGTGTCTTGCCACTCTATGTCCCCGGCACCACCAAGGATATGCCCCAAGTGTGCGTTAATAGAGGAAGAAGAAATTGACGATGGAGAGGAAGTGGAGGAGGAAGATGAAGGACGCCCGTCGTTTAAGAAGGATGAAGAATTCGGTAAATCGTCCTTGGTTTTTGAGAAGATTTCTACCTGTAGTAACGTTGATCGTGTGATTGACAAAAAAGTTCTTGTTTCCTGCAGACACTAGCTTTTATGAATGTTCGTGGCACGCTTATCTCATTTCGCGGCGGCACCGTCCGGGATCATTCGATGTATAGTGATATATTTTTGATAAAAAAAAAAAGAAAAAGACTGAAAATAAAACGCATTTTTGGTTACACTCGATAACCTAGAGATACCGTACATTAAAACGTACGCGGTGTAAAAAATAAAGTTTTACGCGAAAAATAAGATGAAAAAAGTACTTGTAGTTAATGCAGACAAGTTGTATGAAAGAAGAGCAGGAAATTGTGTAACATGGGTCCACAATTTCTAGATTTAACGTGCAACGAGGTATCGCAGCGTTGCCGCAGACTTTATTGAGCGTAAGCACACAGAGAGAATAAACGAGAGAGCAGCCTGCCGGAAGAAGTGTCGCGAGTGAGACCGGCTCCTCGAATACAGCAGAAGAATTTGCAATTAAGAAGAACTTTTTGGTCGATCGTCAGTAATAGGGCACAAAAAAGCAACGTGTATTGAACGCGAAATATCTTGCAGAGGAGAAAGAGAGCGAAAGATATGAGCTGCGCAAGCGAAACTCGGATCTGAGATTGCAGGTTTACGAGTTGGAAAAACGCTCACAACTACTCGGCCAGTCCCTTCAGGTTCGTCCTGTGGCCTGCGTAGAAAAAAATTCACAAATTTTTTTTTCATTTGGAATGCTGTTCAGTTAATGAAATTATACGCAAACATTTTTCATCTTTTGTTTTTTCATCAGTGAGAACCTGCAAGATCTCTACGTTTTTCTTATTCATTTTAAATTTTATTTTCCAAAGATAGGTCGATCTTTTTATATGGAACCTGATTTTTTGGTTTATAAAAAAAATCGATCTGTCTAATGTTATAATTTTTTTTAGCGTTATTGCTGTAGAGTTTACATATTTGCGAAAACGAATTAGATGGTTCTTTTTAAACAAATTGTCTATTACATTTCATAAAATGTATTATTCGTCTACAGCAGTAATTTTTGTTAGTCCGTGAACATTACGGAATGCACGATGCTTCCTTCATATACAACTCAAACTCCAGTGTTTTATATATATACATATAAATATATATAAAATGATTTTAATGTTTTGTCTTTACTTCTTAAATTTAAATTATGTATTGCTTATGTATTTCGTCTTAGTGAACTTAGTTAATTGTCGAAGATAGATTCGTGTATGAGAAACATTAAAAAATAACGTGTAAGTACTACATACAAGGCCGACGAATATTTCAAATCAATTCGTCAAATTATGTTCCGAGAGCATGTGCATCTTTGTCCCGATATTGTCAGATAGCAGATCGATGTGAATCCTAAGTTTCAATATTTTTTTTTTTCAGATCGCGTGACAGTAATGGTACATGTTACTAATTGTTTAATTTTTCTTTTGGCAGCTACAGCAACGCACGCGCCAGGAATTACTAGGAAAACAAGAGAAGACGCAGAGATCTATAAAACGGCTTGTGGACTTCATAAAAGTGATGCAACTCAGAAGAGGCGGAGATTCTCCACTTCCATCGGCATCGGTCAACTTCCTTCCTCAACCTTCCTCATCCCAATCTCCTCCAATAGTGTCTCTACATCAACCATCAACCAGCCGGATGTCGGGACTTCCGCAACTATCAACAGCGACCATCGAGAAAATTCCGTGCCCTATTCCTCCATCGTCCTCAACCAGCTGCCCCCATCGAGCATCGCCTATGTCGACAGGGCAGAACCTCAAGTGTCTTACGCCTATCAGCTACCAGTCACCAGTGTTCAATCAGAAAAGCATCAGTCATACCTTATCGTCAAGAAAATCACAGAACCAGCCAGAAGGACAAGTCAGTCCTTCGATGACCAAAGTCACGCTTCAATGCACAACTATAAACTGCCAACCACATCAGGCTACAACTCTCGCGTTCAGACCGAAATCTCTGTCACCAACTCCGCTATGCTCATTGGTAAGCAGTTGTCCGATGCCGTCAGTCGTAACCGTAAGAAGCAAACAAACCGCGCAGTACCCGCCCTCAACCGTATTATCGATGGAGAGAATCTCTCCATCACGGCCGAATATCAGTTGGAACGATCGACTTTCAACGGCAGGAAGTCCAGAACCAGACAGCCAAGAAACAAATTCGGTATCAATCAACTGCGATCTGCAAGAGCAACAGAAATCCTATTACCTTCCTACGATAGTACAGAATCCGATAAGCAGCTACAAATTACAAAATCAACTGAACCAGAGGAAACAAACATGTTCGGTGGTCGTCCAAAGTACAGGCCAAGAACCGGTGGTCTTCTCCACTCATTGTTCTCAGGCCATAACAAGTCCTATATCCTCACCGATAATTCTCGAGAATCACGAGACATCGGCACAATTAACAAAGATTCCCCAATCGGCCGGCAACAGTTGTATAATCAAAGCTACCAGCTGGAATCAGGCGAACGAAACGAGCCTGCGGTCCAATTGCAGCGTGGTGCCCTCACAAAATTCTTCGAGCACGTGAAATTGGAAGAAGCGCATATACCAGCGCCATCTAGAGCAAAGCTAGTATACAAAAGCGGTACTACTTCCGAAAGGAATGAACTGGAAGTCACGGAAATCGCCGATGAAGACACAAATAGTAGCGAGTACGTCACTAAGACACCCTTGTCATCCGGTAACTTCGAGGATGATTTTGCCGATCACGAGGTCAAACAGAACAATTGGCTCTCGAACAAGATTATTATGAAAAAGGGACAAAAGAATAACACGACTAAGAGCGTGGAATTACTCGATTCCGGTTTAAATACGACGAGATCGAACGACTTCATTACGTATGAACGTAAACGCGGTAACTCGTACGTTAGAGTCGAATGTGAACCCGTCGATGAAGAGGACGACAACGCATTGACCGATACGTTTCAGGCTGATGTGACTTACACGAGACACAGTGGATCTTTAGCAGAAATTGTACCGGAGGATCGGAGAGATCATCAAGACTTAGCGACTCTGTGTAACGCACAAAGCAATTTCTTGGAGCTTCGTAACGAGGTCTCAGTTCCTGATGATAAGGCTGATTCCGAGAGACAAGACTTATCTGGTGGCAGACGATCAACCAGCAGCAGTAGCAGTAGCAGTACGAGCGATAGCGATACTCCGGAACAAGCGATGAACGACTCTATTAAGTATTCTCGACGACGATTATCCGGAAAGGAATACAATAAACGTCTGGGCATTAATGCTGTAACCCCGGAGAGTATGCAAGTACTCGAACAGTTTGAGTCAGCTATGCTGGAAACTGGTTGTAGCAATGCTGCCACTTGCTAGAGTTAGTTAGATTACAATGTGGTATTAACGTGCTGAACATGCTGATTGCTAAAATTTTTTTCTTTTTTTTTTTTTTTTTTCGATGCACTTGATTATTTCTTAAAAACTAAGGTTTTCCGCATGAAATACTTTACGTTTAGGAAAACTTAGCCACACAAATAAATATCTTCGAGATAAATTCGAATCCGTACATGTTCAATACTGCATTTGAATCTGTTACTTACCTACGATACCTAAAGGGAAAGAAATATTAGGTTACTCGCAATCGTTACTGAGCTTCTTAGGCAGTTCCTACTTTCTACACTGCCTCGAGAAACAGGAATCGTTCGTGTATTACTATACCGACTATAACATGACGATGACGATGGTAATCAAGTATCATCGCGTTTCACTTTATAGACATACAACATTGCCTCACCATTATTATTCTATTAACTCTGTTATCTATTCGTTTATTTATTGATTGTTATTCATTAGATTTTTTCTTCAACTTTTTGTAATAGTTGACTAAGTACGAGGACCAAGTTTGAATTTCTTCCAATTCAGTTACACGGTTTGATGAGAAATTAAATGAAATCGAGAGTCATTTGTGCAACTTTACGCATTCGTGCGCTTCAAGTTTTAAAGGGCTTTAAAAATCGTTTAATTGATATTTTCAATCCCGATGAGTAGGAAACACGCACATATCCGATAGATATTGGGCGATCTGTAAAGAGTAGAAAGGCTTGGAAGGAAGCCTACGTACATAAGTCGAGTCATATTACCATACTGCCTTAATAGTAATTTAAAAACGATACTTTTTACAATAATTTCTTATGGATAAGCTCGAGAAACGTGTACGATTCAATAGACTGATTTGGAAGTCGCCATATTGAAATTAAGAAGGACAAAGTGAATGAAAAAGATAATCAAAACGCGTTACCGTAATCGAAAACCTAGACGTTAAGGTTGCGTGTACGTTAAGAAATAGATAAAACGTTACTAAAGTAATCTGCTATCTTAATTTTATGATTGAGATAGAGTTTCTTACAAACGAAATGTAAGAAAGAGAATCTTTTTTTTTTTTTTTTTTTAACGTTTCACATCGAAGTAAATGCTTCGACGACACAGAACATTATTATTATTTCTAGCGTATCATTTATTAAATTCGTAAGCATTTTCTTCGATAAACCGATGTAGCAGTATTCACTACATTTTAATTCGCGGTATAGGCGGATGTCTTTCATCGATTAGATTGTGCCGAACATTACCATTTATGTAGCGGCGAATCGCTACGTTATTCTTCGTCGAGATAATTTGTTTGATTGAAAATTAGGCGTTAATTAAGCAGCCGAGTTCGTTAATCTGTTTATTCCGTTTTCGTTTTTCCTCTTGCGATAATTACCGCCAGCTTGTCCAATACATTTAGATAGTGTATAAAATCACAAAAAAAAAAAAAAAAAAAAAAAAATNAAAAAAAAGAAATTGTTATGTAATGTAGGCAACGAGATTAAGATCGAAATTCGTATTTTTATGAATAAAGTGAAACTGAAACATAACAAATTATACAGCATAAACATTTATTTACATGCATTAATTCTTTAAAAGTTTAATTTGATTTTCAAAGCAACTAAGTGTACGATAAATACACCGTGTTTTTTTAATCGAAAATTCGCATGCGAAAATAGCTTTGATCGGAGTCATTTTTGTCGACACAGTATTTTGTGCAGTACGTAATAACTTTTATTTCGCATATTGACGAACAACGGTGATGCAGAAGAAGAATTCCCGACTCGGACAAACATAAGGCTAATGATATGTAAATATGGTGGAGCTAATCAAGCGACTGTGCCAACAGGATGCAAGAAGAGATCGGTAGTGCCGTGTGAGCGTTCAATAGGCAATGCATTTGCACTGGCCCGCACACACGTATCGTGGCGTAGTAACTCGCGTATATACATATTTAATGGTCGCACGTTAATTGCGCTCTATTTGCCCATTTCCCATTCCACGCTTCATCCCCATACGAACCATCGTTCTCGTCACCCTTTCCCTACTCACCCTTCTCTTTTGTTAGTTTCTGCCACGGTTTAATTTTAACAAATTTATCGGCAATGTTTGATCGTTTATCATCGAGATCACACGTAAAACGTGAATCCCGGTGACCGATCTCTATATATTTTTTTTTCTTTCTTTTTTTATACTTTTTCGATTCGATTCTCAAATGTACATTCGCAATAACAGAAACGGTAATCTTTTTCTTTTTATCCACACTACATATATTTAGAATACGAACAGTTTACCTCGGCGACAAGGACCGGAAGTGACGATGGTTTAAAAGATAAAGTTAGTGAGAGGGCGGTTACCGTTCAAACGTTGAATTTTTAGTTCATCGTTCGATCGATAGATGGACAAACATCGGTATCATTTTTCTACTTGAAATTCAAATCGAGGTGGAGTTCACGCTTCCCGTACAGGTCAGACGGTATTCACTTCCTACGATCGATCAAATTGTAACTTTGTAATAGAATGTGTGCAGTGAAATATAACCACTTCCAGAATCATCGATTAGGAACCTACTGCGGCAGAGCTATTGTATCGCCGCGGGAAGCAATCTTCGCTGAGAATGACAAAGGTACTTCGAGTCACCGTTCTTTTAGACGTTTTGCACTGAATTTACCCGCTTTTTCGCTGCGTTACATGGCAACCGTAGAAATAAGATCCTCTATATACGCGTTTTAAAAGCATTTAAGCTACGACGATGTTGAATTTCTTTTAACATCTATCTAAATTAAAAATGCGGATGCCTCTTTAATTGCAACGATTATCGAGATAAAGTAATCATTGAACACGAATTACATAGAGCGTAACGAGAACGGGAAAAAACGTGGTCGAGGAAAGGGCGAGAAACAGGGATGACATCTGTTTAATTCGTTGGACATGTTGTGGCTTAGACCTGTTAACGTGACCAATAATGATTCTTCTTCCTATGTAGCAAATACGTGTCTAAGTAGAACGCAAACTCTAAAGTGCGCATTACTCTCACTCGCTCAGGATAAACAAATTACAGTCAACTTTCAAATATTGATACCCGTTCCTCGTCGGTCGGTATAAGGTTATATTTACAGTAGGAAATAATGCTTTGCTGTCATAGCAGGAAAGCGTTTATCCGCAATTTTCTCGATTGACAGCGGTTGGCTTCCGACCATCAAATAGTTTCCGAGAAAGATGTCGACGACTTCGCGTTCGAACAGATTTCAAGCGTCATAATAAGTCAAACCGAATAAGGGAATAGAAGGGTACATAACTGAGTTAAGCGTAAAATTATGTCTCCGATATTCCCAACATGCGAGCTCGATTTTTCGACGAGACAGACATTCAAGGTCATTTTTCGACTTATTCGCGACACTGAACAGTACGCTATCATAGATCGTTGAACCTTGCTCGAAATCAGCAAAGATCCATCGTTCACAGTTGTTCCTGCCTGAAAGCTAATTTTCGGATAGGTTGTATTCGTTGAAAAAGAAAGAAAAAAAAAAAAAGAAAATATAACGAATTTCCACGCATCGAGATTTACTTGTATTTATCGCGTTCTATTACCGTTGATGGACGATTCGGTCGCCATCAGCAGCGTCGCCAGTCCCAATTAAAAGCCCCTCATCGTCGCTTCGAAATTGATATCGGGAAACAAAAACGCCAATTCCAGGCGTCTACTTCACATGTTACGTGCACGCGTGTACCCATTCAATATGGACATATCCAATGACTCGTTTCACGTGTGTATATGTTTGTATCGCTCGTTCTTGCGCTTACACACACACACATATATATATACGCGTTCACTGGTCTTGGAAGTGTTAATTGATAGCTACCGATCATTACGCGGTTGATCGTAATTAAACACCACAATTTCGAGAATCGACCGTTCATCCTTACGACGAATTGAAACTACAGCTTCGGCGAGGTAACGAGTACCGTTTGTTTGCTTCATTTTTAAATTCTCTGGATCCCAAGCTAGATACGTTTTATAGAAAAGTCCAACGTTCCTCCGCGACCTCCCTTTGACGCGTCGAACGCGTCGCGGTCGCGTTGTCGACGTTTGCAATAATTGCTGCGTGGCGATCGAATTTCGGACATTAACGTTCGTCGTTAATCATTACAGGCCACCACTTCCCCTCTGTCCCTTGGTTTTCAGCGATCCAGCAGAGGTCGCGGTCGCGCTGGCGTAGGTAATGTATTCGGGATTCTAGTCGTGTCGCGACGTTATTATTCCGTCGCGATGTGTAAAACTAGTTGACGCTTCGTAAACCTCGATTTCACGCCTCGTCGACCTCTAATTAATGCAGTAGGAAATTGTTATTCCGTTACGTGCACTCTATGTTCTATGCATTATTTCGGATAGCTGATCGTAACCGCTGCCCGTGTCCACCGTACCCTTTATCGTCCATCTACCTTTCGAGTGGCATTAATCGTTCTTTCGGTCACGGATGTGGACGTTCTTCCCCCGATTGGTCGACACGTTCAAACGAATCTCGGTGAAATCTTTATGATTCCACTCTGCGCCTCGCGGCTCGATCGGAACGATTCTCGTCAATTATAAAACAACTTAAAACAATGCGAGGATGGGCACGGTACTTCTATTCGCCGAAGAGTTGCATCGACTCGTTCGTAATTCTAATATTCCATCGAGTCGATCCTCGTACACGCGAGACCGACGTGAAAACGAAGTTCCATCGGCTCGTTCATAAAAGAATTCATTTGGATCGCAGGTGATCTACCTCGTTCGATTGGATCCCACTGCAGACACATTTGTCCGCTCGTTAAATCTCTTCGCTACCGTCCAGATGAACGTAGACGGATGAAAGTTTGTAACAACGAAACTTTCTAGCTCCGCTGGTGATAGCCGCAACGTTCAGACTCGTTCGCCGGCGAATGGGAATGATAATTTATCGGAATCGGTCGAATAATTACTCGGGACGTCGTCGCGACGCGATCGTTCCTTGACCAGAGTGCCCGGACGAAGCGTC
The DNA here is from genome assembly GCA_019453375.1 of Ctenoplectra terminalis. Classification (NCBI taxonomy): domain Eukaryota; kingdom Metazoa; phylum Arthropoda; class Insecta; order Hymenoptera; family Apidae; genus Ctenoplectra; species Ctenoplectra terminalis. Next base: position 161,215 of record SMSQ01001482.1, read on the forward strand.
AGGCTGTCGCGCTTGCAAAAGGGTGGAACAAGAGGGACGGGGCAAGCAGGTGGAGGAGGTAGAAGAGAGATCTAACCGGCAATAACGAACGATACGTGGTGGTCGTAATAACAGCCGTCAGGTTTCTTCCAATTTCAAGTTCGTGCCAACAACCTACCGAAAATTTCCTCGTTTCGCTCATTACGTGGCGACGTACGCGTGGTGCGGCTGTGAATACACGGCAGGCCGTAGGTAGAGCGTAACAGGCGAGCAGGTAGACAGGCAGGATGGGTCGGCGCTACTACCTCGTATACGTGGATGTAATGCATGCTAAACATGTCAGGTAATTAACGTGAGCATTATACGTATGCTGTCATCCCTCCGTCTCCCTTCCTCCCCTCAGGTTCGTACACTAATTACAGCCAGCTATAATACCAACCGACCAATCGAACGTAGTTTGAAGTTCGTAATCGTACCGTGATCGTGAAAACGGACGATCCCGCGAACAATCGTGGCCTTGGACGCCTCGTCGATTCTAAGGGTGTTTTACACGTTCTTGTACGGTTACGTCGTTGGCGGGTTCGACGATCATCCTGGGTCGTTCGGTCGATCGATGCTGGGAACTTTGATTTACTCGCTGCTCATTTTTCGCTCGACCAGTCACTTTGCTAACGAGCGTGGTTAACGAGATGCGGCGAAAGGGGGAAGGGAGAAGTATTGGATTCGTTAGGAGGCTACGGGCCGTAGAATTTTTCCGATGGCTCCAAAATGTGGGCTCGTTTAATGGGTTGGATAGATTTAACGTTAATCGTTTGTTAAAACGAATCCGGGTTCCCGACGTTGTCCCATAGAAGCCCGCATCGGTTCGCAAGAATTTCGGCCGAAAGACATAGGCACGGAGAAAGGGACGGACGCGTACATCGCGTATGAGGGTTCAAAGAAATTACAATCGAGATACAGCCGCTGGTCCTGTGGCAAATTACACATACGGGTCCCATTGCGCGAGAGACCTCGTTACCTAAATGTGTTCAAAGAAAAATTTAATCGAGTACCTGTTATTGGTTTACACGATATGTTCCTCGATCTAAGAGTTCGGTTTCTGTTGCGAATAATTTTTGATTTGGAAAATAAACGTTTATCCGTCTGGCCTTGATAGAAGGGTAAAGAGGAGCCGGAGAGAAGAAGAGATGGCAACGTATCTTTTACAATCCTTTAACGATGATATATTACTTCGGAGGCATCCCAATGGCCGCAATCCTGACCACGTTACTGTCACTTAGAGGACGAAACCACGAATCTGTCTCCAAGGATTTTCGCTGTGCGCTTTTCTCGAACGTTGTGAAAAGTAAATTAACGTTTTGGAGAACCGTATTCAGAGAATACGACAAAGAAAGAACGGATGCCAAGAAGTACTCTGTCTCGTATCGAAGCTGATCGAATAGTTCATACGATTCATTAACGTTGAACGAAAAACCATATCTGCGCCCGATGCGATGGTTTTAATACTTGGTACCACGTGAATGTTAATAAACGCCAATTTTACTATACCTTCGTTGACCATGCGAAGTTATTCGGTACGTTAAAGCGAACCAGTTTTGCCTAGAGCGTATATCCAATGCAAATGTGACAAACGACCGTGCCAGAACGATTATTCGCGATTATTCGCGATTATTCGGGAACGGGACGAGCAAGAATCGAGGATGTGGAATGACGACGAAGATTCGAAAAGTTGGAACAGCCATTGAGAGGCGCAAGTATCGAATGAGAGGTTGCAAAAGGGAGGAAAGGGTGGAGAAAAAGAGAGGAAGGACCTTTAGCCCGGTCCTTGTTGCGATCCTACTTGGGGCGAGTACGGTCGTTGCGATCCTACTTGGGGCGAGTACGGTCGTCGCGACGTGACGCGTCCACAGGACCGACGAACGGTTAGTTAAGGAACACGGGAAAGCACTTCTGAATCACTCTCGACGACGCGCGTCCCTTCGCTCGCGCTACTTCGGATACCACGATACCGTACACTTTTCCACCAGATATCACTTCGTGCATATATCAATTTTCCACTCACGTCATCGACCTCCGCGTGAACGTACGGCGAAAGTGGAATTTACAGGTCGAGATACGTGGAATCTGATAGGCAACGACAATTTTACCGATAGACCGTTGGACAGTCTGGCTGTTAGACGTCATCTTAAAAGATTGGCTTTATAAATGTTAAGCTTTAACTAGGATTAATTAATCGGTGGCATAGGTTTGACATACTTTTTGGAAAATTGTTAGGGAATTGTGTGTCTGGAAATTTTTTCCCATACCAATTTATCCAGTCTTGTTCGATCTTGTATTCACTTGTATTCACTAGTTGATTTCGAGTTCGAGGAGAAACGTAACGAGGCGTATCTCGACAGGAACGGTTTCACGAATGAATTTCTGGTCCGCGTTACAAGCTCGTTCGACGGAGAGAATGGTAACTTTGCTTTTAAGAAAGCGTCGAGGCAACCGCGATAAGCGTGCCGTTGGTAAGTCGAGAAATAAATCGCTGGGAACAATTCTCGGGACGTCCGAAGGAACGTTGTTCTCTCCTTCTACCGCGCTTACCTTTACCCATTTTCTTACTTCCATCGGCTTCTCCACTCTTTTCTTTTCCTTCCTTTCTTTCCGTTGCTTTCTTTTTCTTTTTTTATCCCGATGCCTCGAGTACCGCGAACCCGCGCGCAGATTCGAACTCGGAAGTGATGCATCATAATCAGGCGGTCAACTTACTTAGACCGGAGTGCTACGTGCTTAAGTTAATTAGCTAATTACTAATTTTAATCGGATGACGTATGCGCATCTCGTGGGATACAAGCAAACCCTCTTAGCAGGGGGAAACTGAACTCTCATCGTCCTTCTCTTTCTCTCTCCCTTATCCTAGCCATCCATCCTTCTCCCTCTTCCTCTCGCTCGCCTCATCTTCGCTATCCCTTCGTCTCCCTCGCTTTGATACCTAGATGCTGCGAATGCTACGTAGCTCTAAGGTAAACTGGACTTAATTAGGTATAAGTAATTTAGCTAAAACTCCTTGCTTATTTTTCCAACCATTTTCGTCCGTGGCTTTCTACCAGCCAGCAGGATCATTCCTCGTCGTTCATGAAGATCCATACAAGACCACGGTTGCGATCTTACAACCGAGAATATTTCTGTAATATCCGTGGGGATGTTGGTGGGGGCCGCTATCGTCAAAAGACTATTAAGCTGCCTAACAAACGAGGCTATTTCTCGTTAATGATGCAAAGCGGCGTAAAAAATCTGCGGTGGTAGCGCGAAATAAATATTTAAGGCGATTTTAAATGTCGCCGGGAACACGTTAAACCGGTACCAGTGCGCACTTGTTAGCTCGAACTCAGGTAGGATTTAAATTTGCTCGTTTCCCGATCGTCGCTACATTTTATTTCCCTCGGACTTCCTTTTCAAAACTCAGCCTCGATATTTCTCTTTGGCTTCGATACAAGCTTCGTCAATATTCCCGTGTTGTGGAAATCCGTCGGTTAATACGAGTTCTCGCTCGCGACATCGGCGTCACGCGTGAGCGTTTATAATTAACTAAGCGGGTAAATATTCAATCCGGTTATATTTTTGCAAATCGAGGTACCAACCGGCTGTCAGACGTTTCGAAGCGTACTAATGAAACTGAGGATCGATTCAGGCAAGACGGTAAATTATACCTTGCCTGTTCGTTTATTCGAGCGAGGTCTTATTTCGTGTCTGCGACATAAAAATTGATAACTTTTGGGAATAATTTAACAATCTGGACAATCGATCAATTTTTCCTATTATAATTTAATATTTTTAATTGGTGCCCTTTCTGAATCAAAAATTAAAGATAAACGTGTCAGGAAACAAGTGTTCGTATAATCGATATCCTGTATCTTGTAGTAACATCTGGCATTTGCGATTTTTTAAACAAAGAGAATTCTCTTTTATTTTTTTCTTTTATTTTTACGTTAAAAAGAAAAATGAAAAACTCGAAGCTCGACACATTTCCAAGATTAATTTTGGATCGCTCGCTTCGGTGCCGAGGCCGTTCGTTAATTGGCGTAAGTTTTGTTCCCGATACTTTTATTGGGATCGTCAGATTCAACGGTGAATCAGGACAGGCGAACGTGGAACGGTATACGTATACGTACACTTATTGTTCGATAGAACGAAGCGGCATGCATCTTCAAGGCGAGCTTAATTAGAATGCGTATCTAAACGAATTGAAACAAGACTCCAACGACTCGGAGTGACCATAAACGCGTCCAATAATATATCATCGTGCTCATCGTGCTCGGGCGAAGAAAGAAAGAAAGAGCGAAGAACGTTTCGACGTACGAACACACGTAGCGTGGCAAAAAGAGAAAAAAAAGAGGAAAGAAGGAGAAAGAAAAAAAGCTGTGAAAAAAAAAGAGAGAAAACGAACGAAGGGAAGCGGTATACCTGCGAGCGCGCATGCGGCTTAAGTGCACGCGCTTAATTAGCTCGCCGTATCCCTCGCCACATAAAATTACTAAACGCGTTATAAACCAGATATCATTATATTTCGACGTAATAAGATCAAACTTTAATTAGATTCTCCATAAGAGTGCTCGTACACTGGCGTGCGGTTCCCCTCGTTTTATGCGCGCACGTTCACATGCTCCCACACACCGATGTCGTTTATGGATCATGCAAAACCCTTACCCGTACAAAGGCATCGTGCATAATACCAAACGCAAGATTGGTCATCGGAGAGTCGGTCAAAAACAATTATTAATAACGTGGCACCGGGGGACGCGCAACGGGATGCAAGCTGTGCGATGGATTGCTTACTCTCCGCAGAAGAGAATGCTGCTCGGTTGGTCCTGTTAATGAGGTGGGAGTTAATTAACCGAACTGAAGTGAGACGGTAGGGGGAGAAGAGACGGAGAAGAGACGGAGAAGAGACGGAGAAGAGACGGAGAAGAGACGGAGAAGAGACGGAGAAGAGACGGAGAAGAGAGTGGCGTGGAGAACCGGCGGGAACGATGGGAGGAGGCCGGCTCTCTTCTCCATGGGACGGAAGAGGAAAACGCGAATCGGTACAAGGAGAAATCTAAAGGAGGAAGAGAGACGAATAGGGATTGAGATACGGGCATGGGTAGTAATAGTAGCTGGAGAGGAGAAGGAAGAGAGGACGGAGTTAGGGCTGCAGAAAGGGAGGCTGGATGAAGGGGTGGAAATGAGAGAGGAGTAGGTGTGCCGAACAGGGTATGCGGGTTCGTAATTAGGGATCTATAATTGCGTAGAGTCAGCTAGAGCGGTTGAGTCGGGTGGCAGGCACCCAGCGTCACGTCGTTCACACGTACGCGCGCATTTGCGTACCTATGCACCTGGCTTGACGGACGACGACACGTATCCGTGTGTTTCGTACGTGTTTGCCATCTCTGTGTCCCTCGAATGGACTGATTCTCGATGCGGGCGCATCGGTCCCCACCGGAAATGGAGTCGGACACGATGACCACAAGTAATACGGTCCGTTGCTACGATCAACTCGGAGATTGAAGACCGTACGATTATTGCGTGCGCGTTCGAAATCGGGTGTAAAATCAGTACCGTTGGTGTTTGTAGTCTTAGCGTGCACACAGGGTATAGGATAGATCTATTGTCCAACGCATGTCTGTGTCACACGACGCGAGGGCTCGCGAACTCTATTGTCGTTTTAAAAGACTTTTTCTTACATCGGCCGACTTTGTCGGCTTTATCTATCGACTTTATCATCGAACGATACCTTTTACACCTCATGTATGGCAACTAGATGAAACAATTTTTTTTTTTTTCTTTTTCTTCACCCGATACGTTATAATTATCTCAATTGTTGTACGAGTATTTTACTTGGAACCAGTGTTATCGATTGATCGCTCGTAACAATAATTTAAAGATTTTCGCGTACGTACACGCGTGGACAGCATCGAGGAGATCAGCGTTCGGCAGCTTAAGCAACGATATCGTTTCTAATTGGAGCAACGAAAATTTATTTAACGTTTATTAAGGTTAAGCGGTAAACACACGTGGCATGTTTTCCATCGTCGCGGAAGCATGTTGATGCATACATGTATTCTGCTCGCGTAGGCAGCCGGCTTCTATCGACTCGCTAATGAGGCAGATTATTCTCGGTAGACTGAACTGACAAGAAAGAAACAAGAATGTGCATAGGAAGTGGGTTTGTCGTTCGCATGCTGATAGCGCGACATCGTATTCAATTGAAGAGATAAGTGCATCTGCCAGAGATACTACTTCTCGACCGATAGAGCAGACGACCTCAGCTGGATGGCTTGAAATTTGCTGTGTTAATTTAAACAACGTCGAAACTTAATTGCTTCGCGTCTCACGGCCGGGGACTGTTTGTTGAAAGGATAAAACGAAGATGCCATGTAAATCCGATAAATCTAAAGGAGAGACGCGCGCGAACGTGAGCGAACGTGCCACAGCTGAGGAAATAACGAGAAGCGAACGCAACATGTACACGTTTGGTCGCGAGAGTTGTAATTTCCGCGTGTATCGTAGCTCATAAATGAGCAAGGGGAATTATCGCAAAATATAGTCGGGGTTAACGGTAACGGAGCACGGTGTATCAAAATTGAATCGAGCAAAGGATCGCATACTCGACCGAAAATTTCCTCGACGTCGAGTACGACGAGGACGAGGACAAGGACGAGGACAAGGAGGACCTAGGTTGGGTTTGGTAGAGAGCGCCGGAAAAGAGCTTTCCCTGGTGCGCCGCTTTCTTCGGCTTGGCAATCCTTCACAGTTAACGCCCCTAATCGTATTCATTAAAGTGCTCTCAATGCTTTTACACGGCTCTCAAGCTCTGCCACCATCTTCTCGCTCTCACTCTTTAAACACCCACGCTCCCCGCCTTCGTCCCTCTTTCCCATCGTTCGCTTCTTCTTCTAGCTCTCTCCTGTTCCACCTTCCCAACCTTCCTTTCAACGCCCGAGATCTTGAGTAGATTCTCTCCCCCTAGTCTTAGACCGCTCTCTCCTTCCCTCTTCTTCTTCGCCACCTTTTTCTCCATCACCTCGTTCTCCCTTTCTCTCTTGTCGCGAGAGCTTTTAAGTTGGCAACAATGCGCGGATTTATAAACCAGACTGAGGGCATTGTTATCGGCGAGTGATTGGAAGGCGGCGTTTCGACACTGGCCGAATACCAACCATTGGTTACCGTCCATTGTTGACTCCTTTATCTTGGAAATTCGTGCTCCGCCACCTTGCTTTTCCCCGTTCGCCCGCCAGGGACTCGCTAAATCACTTGGTTTTATTGATGGACCGCGCTGCTGGAAATGCGCGGCCACCGCGGTATCACGACTTTTGATAAACGGCTCATTGTGGGCCGCCTTTTCTTCGTGGTTTCTTCCTGTCGCGAGTCCGTTTCCCGTTTCTCGTTTCACGTTTCGCGTTTCCCGAGACCTCCTAACGCGTCCGTTTCTCGATTACTCTCGATCGTCCGTTCGTCCCCGATAGAAGAACGACTCTGGCTTCTGCGTTTCCTAGATTCCTAAATTTCTCGCCAAACGATTGATGATCCTTCCTCACCAGCCACCCCTCTGATTTTTATCGATTCCACGCTACGCGGCGTCGAATTCGAGAATCACTGGCCGAAGCTTCCGGGAAACGCTAATGGTTTGCGTTCAAACTTCGATCACGCGTGCAGGCGAATGGTGGAAGTCGATCGATGCATTGGATTTGCCGCGCTGCACCTTTTTGTGCTCGAAATTAATGCCGAAGCGTGCGGACGCGCGCTGGGTCCCTTCGAATTATACGCATCGGTGACACTGTTCGCACAATAGGATACGATAGGATGAATCGAGTTTCTACCCTCGGTTTGCGAGTTGACTTTCCCATGATGCGGTCCTAATCAGATCATCTCTACCCTACCGTTCTTCCGCGTGTCGTCATTGACTGTTCCATCGACGGCCGCGTACCCGGTTTTTGTTTATTGCTTAAGTGACTCCATTGTTCAACGTTGCCAGTCCCCCGTGCGTCTTCTGTTTAAAAAAATAATTAAATCGGCAATCACCGGTGTACGATTAAAGCCTGTTTATCCGTTTCGAGTTATAACGAAAATATGAAAGCGAGTTCCCAAAATAGAACGCTTTATTACTTTTACACGCGTTGGAGGAAGAATTTTTAATTAAATTAATATCGTATTTTTCAAAGTACCTCGTTAACAGAAAACGCATCATACAACCATTCGCGACAACTCACCCCGAATAATCTATCTCGATTCCAACATATTATGGAAAACGATATCTACGAAATCGTGAGCGTAGCGAAAATCATTAAGAGATTACTCGTCATGGGAACTCTGGTTGCGATGATAGACAAATTCGTGCGTTCAAAGGTTGGCGGACCAGGGTGGGAGTTTAAAGCGCGTTAAAATAATATACGAGGTGGTCGGTATTGTAAGGGCACGGAGGAATATCGATTTTGGACACAGCGTCGCACGTGCCTCGACGGTTCGACACGTGCCGGCTCGTTCTACTACAGGAAAGCACGAGATGCGAGAAGGTAGCGTTCACTGGTTGAATATATGGGACGCGTGTGCATCCAGAATCGCGTGCAAGTCGATTGATCCCGACCCATGGTGACGGTCATCTCGCGATCTAAGGCCACCCTTCGCGTGGAGCAGTTAAGAGCTATCTTTCGTTCATCTAATCCATAATTATACCGGTCGAGAAGAAGCTATTTGTACGGATAGACCGGCATTAGTAGGAGCAGCACGTACGAGTCCCCCGTAGTTCTGCGATGCTATTTTTGTTGCGTCAACTTTGGCCACTAGGGGTGCACGTATTACGATGCAAATCGGTGTCCGATGACGCTTACCGTTCGATCATTTTCGTATTAACTAGGTGGTGGAGAACTTTTTGGATCTAAGATGGTGGATATTTTTCAATCAACCATCTTGGTACCAAGATCTCGTTCAAGGTCCCAGTGTTCAGATTCGTCACTGTTAGTTATTTTTCCAGTTCAATCGGGTCTCGAATAATTTAGAAAAAACTAACACCCTCCATCTCTCTTCGTCGAGCGGAATAGCGTAAATAAGTGAGCGAGTTTTTCTTTGCACAATATGTTGCGGGACCATTACTTAAGCGACAGGGCGAGAGGGGTGGGTGGTAGCTTCTGCGCGGGGAGACTGGCTCTTACCTAAATAACCACTCAGTCACTCGCAGACTTGGCTGGGAAACGGCAAAGAGGCCGAGCGAGAGAGAGAGAGGGTGGTTCGGTCCGAAGAGTTGCCGCGAACGGGGCTTGTGGGGGTTAAGGCCAACCGGGGGGATCACCCGATACTATTACGTGATGTAAGAGCAACCGAGCATCCAGAAATCACCCCGCCAGATTAACGAGGCCATTCTCCGATTGATTTCTCGAGAAACGTTTCGACCGTTAACTTCGATACCATGTTTCGCTAGGTAAACTACCCTTTCGTACGATTCCGATCCTCCATCCTTTCTGCGTGCCCGCCACGACGCTAGGAAAGAGCTTACGTCGTGTTATTTCGCACGTTGAAAGAAGAGGTGATTTATATTTCGATCCCTACACCTTAGTTCTTTAATGGATCAGTGTGATTTACGCGTGAACGGTACTCGTTTCGTTATTAAAACCAATTAACAAAGTATTTTGAAGAAAAGAAACCGGTCGCGTGNCGATTTACGCGTGAACGGTACTCGTTTCGTTGTTAAAACCAATTAACAAAGTATTTTGAAAAAAAGAAACCGGTCGCGTGTCCTAAGTCACATCGAATCCGAAATTCGTTTTTATAAAACCTGTTAGCGAGGGGTTGATTACGCGAACTAATTTACTTCTGTCGTAGCCGCGAGTGAACGTCGCGGCCAGACACCGCGAAGAAATTCGATTCGCTTTGATCTTGAGCTGGTTGTTTGCGCAATGACATATTATACCTTCAAAGCGACCATTCTAACTACAATCTCGCAAAGCGTCGAAACGATCGGGTGGTAATTTTCTGTTTCGTCGCGTTCGTTTAAGAATTATTTGTGGCTTCAACACCGTCGAAGTGTTGCTAACCGTGACGCGTCGCACGGGAACCAAGCAATTTCGCGATCCTGGGTACCACCATTGTTTGAGTACCCTCCCTCGTTAAGCTTATCTCCGGCCACCACATAAATTTGGCAAATACGTACATCGTGTGAGGTACTAAACACGCTCTTCATATTTCGACGCCACAGGGTTTCTTTTTTTTGCTATTTTTAAATACTCTGTGTCTTCGGTGGGAAACAACAAACTAACCAAACGATCGCTTAGAAATTCTTTAAGAAGCATGAAAAAGATGAAACACCTCCAAGTTATCGGTAATATCTAGAAAACTAAGCCGTTTGTACGCTTAAAAAAAATCGTCAAGACTTCCAAAAAATGAAGCTGTTAAACGTAGTCTGTATCAACACAAGACGCGTCCGCGAGTACCGTGACCTCTTGCTTTGACGTCGCGTGAAGAGGTCACAAGTTTTCGTACAAACAGAGACCGTCGGGAAGTTGGCCGACAAGCTTTCATCGCGACACTCTGTCGCAAGTGTGTACGCGCCTTTACGAATTGCTGAGTTTAAGAAATTAGCATCTCGATCGTGAAGGGTGGCTAGGAAGTACGCGAGACCCGTCAAAGTGACGCTCACAGAGAGACGAGACTCAGACGGGGAAGGAAGAGGGACTGGAGGCTGCGAGGCAAAGTGAGGTAATAGCGTGTCGGAGTTAACTGGTTGATAACCATCGGTTATAATTAACTGAACCTAACCGGTGAACAAGCCAACCTTGCCAACTGCGTCAAGCCGCAACTGTGTGTTTCACTTTATGAGTATCGAGCAGCGGTCTTGGCGTTCGAGATACCTCGCGCTGTTTGTCCTTTGTCCTCTGTCAAAGGCCCAGAACTATTAAGATTTTGGATAGAAGTCCATCGTTTAATCATTATCCTTTGTACGATCGCTGCTATTTTGAACACGATAGATACGCCTGAAATACTCGTGCAGAGGATAAAGTTTCTTCGAACAAGTTTAATCGACGCGAACCGAGTCTCCATTTCGGTTGGGTAGAATTTTCTTGAGGCGACCGACGGTACCGAATTTCTCACAGGAACTGTAAACAAGCAGTCGCTCGGAAGCGGCTTAAAAACGACACCCGGTACGATCGCTGTCATGGCAGCCGTTGCCGCTTTCTCGTTGCATTCTCCCGAAGGTTAATCCCTATTGTCGGCTGACATAAGCCTCTAATGGATGGAACCGATCCGCGGGATGGACGGCGCAGGCCCTGCGACACGGACGCGCTTCGAATTCGATTCGCTCTGTTTGTTGAACGAAACGTTTGCAGGGCGCGAACAAGGGTAGGACGTTCTGTTTTTTTTTTTCACGCGCTAACAACAGGATGTCTGCGAGCTTGTTCAGGGTTTCTGAACGACGATGCGATCACGGTGATCGTAGAATTTCGTGTACAACCAGGTTTACCCTTGGACGAGGCACGTTTCGGGGATTGTTTCGGGACGCGGTCACGTCGACGACGTATAACCGAAATCTGTCTTCCGATGAACGAAGCGAGCCAGACAGCTAAGGAAGGTTAAACAGGGTGTCCGTTTCGGGCGCTTTAACGAGACGAAACGAGGCACGGAGAAACGCGGTAAAAGGGCCAATCCCAATCACTTTTCCCGACCAATTCCGTAATTTTCGCTAAGCAGAACGAATGCCTTCTCTCTTTTCTTTCTTCTCTCAGTGGCAACAAGCCGGCACGGTAGATTGCGGGAAGGGCTCGAAGGAAGCCGGGACGAAGGGGGTGTAAGGGGATGGAAAGGCTAGGCCGGGCCGCGCGCAATCATCGCCCAGTCTTTTAATTTCCTATACTGGCGGGAGAGAGCACGTGTAAGTGTGTACGCGTTAGCGTGCACGCGCGCGACCGTATACGTGTATACGTGTGAAACGGATGTGCGAAAGATAGGGAAGGAGAGAATATGAGAGAAAGTTTCGAGTAAAGGAAAAGGAGGAACAGAGAGGTGTTGAAGAAGGAAGGGGAGAAAAGAAACGAGAGCACGAGTGAAAAGGAGAAGAGAAGGAGAGAGAGAGAGAGAGAGAGAGGGAGGGAGGGAGGGAGGATAGGTGAAGGAGGAAGAAAACGGTGGCTCGTGCGCGAGGGTCGGCACAGGGTGGTAATTGGCTGTCATGGCTTCCCAGTTCTACCAACCGCCCAACAACCCCAAGAGATTGGTATCGCTTATAATTAACTTCTCCGTGCCACGAAGCCACCGTTTCCATCGCGGCGTCCATGAGAAAGAGAGGTAGTTACAAAGGAGAGAGGGAGCGAGGGTTAAAAAGCAGCCGTGTGGGTGCTACGGGGAGGGTGGACGAAAGTTTCGGCCGAGTCTGAAGTCAAAATGCTCGCAGGCTTTGTAAGCGTGCGATGAAAAAAAGAAATCGTGGCATGGGAAAAGAAAATTGGTTAGGTGGCAATGGATAGGGGATGGAAGGGGGCAGCACGCGGTTCGTGTCCCTTATTCTTTATTCGTAATGTTAAGTTGTCGCGGTATGCTGGTGTCTAACGGGGAAGATCGAAATCCCGTGTGCCCGGGAGCGTCGAACGGTGGTCTCGTTATTTCGTAATTTTTCTTAGGTACTGTAATTGGAGCCCTTTGTACGCGCGTCGCTACTCTAACGAAGAAGATCATTAGCTTTGAGAAAATCTGGTAGTCCCGCAAGTTTCTCGGCGAACACCTTTGAAACGAACTCACCGACACCTTTAGGGGTGGCTGAACGAGTTGGAAAGAACCGTGGAAGCCGTGCGTCAGGGTTCGAGGAGAATTTTACGGGACATAGGATAGCGGTTTTGCCTTTCGCGTGGTAGAAGCAGAGGCTACGGCAACAAGAAGAAAAGCTCTTTCAACGCGAGGGACACGCGCGAAGCGGTGCGAATGGTGGATAGAAAGAGGAAGATGGAGAGGAATGACGCGATAAGAAGAAAGCGCAGAAGCAAACCAAGAGAATCGTGCGAGAGACACAGAGAACAAGAAGGGAAGAAATGGGAGGGATAGAAATGCTCCGAAGTCTAAGTAAGTAACATCCATTTCTATCCTCTACCATCTATATAGTCGCCCCTTTTACTTTGGTTTACCTTATACTTTACGCGCTACTTCTGCGACTTTTTATTTGCAATTCCACTTTCTTACACGACTGCCATCTTCTCGCAGTGGTTCTCAGGATCACCTCGACAAACTACGTATTTCGTGTTCCATTAACACAATACCATTTATTTGTTACGAAGTTTTTCCGCTTAAAAGGGCGTCCCGTGAGCTTTTGCTCGAACGAAGGACGTTTTAAACTAAATCAATGCTGTTAAGAAAATACCAATTTAGAGCAAGTAAAAAGAAAGAAGGAAAGAAAGAAAGAAAGAAAGAAAGAAAGAAAGAAAGAAAGAAAGAAAGAAAGAAAAAAAGAAAAGAACGGACGTACTGACACGATTTCAAGAATACTTCGTCCGTCTCCGTGAAACGAATTCTCAGGCAGAATAAAATGCAAGCTGGTGCTTCCTCGCGTTTGTATGTATTCAATGTCGCGTGGGGTCCATGGAATGTCAGTACAGTCCTTCCGTAACTAGTTTCTGAGCAGGTCACCCCAATTAACGTTTTCACGTGCAACGCGCGCTCGTCCCCTCGCTTTTCGTCCTCCGATTCTCTCTTCTCTCTTTCTGCCAGACCTTGCCCGCCACCAGCATTCGTACCCTCAGCAGTTGGCCTTCTCTCTGTTCTAGCGAGCACGCTGGCACGTTGGCGCGCCACGCCAAGTCTCGTAGAAACTTATAATTGCGAAAGGAGTCGGCAATTATAATTGCCTCCAGCCAGTAGAGACGGATGTAATTATTCAAACACTCGCAAGCGGTGTGGCGCGAGTGTCGTGAAAATTGGGCATAGACGGTGACGCGATTATGCCTGCGTATATTTCCAACGATCACTTTTGTTCCCGTTTTCATGAAATCTTATCGCAAGAAGTCTCTAGTTTATTCGAATTTGTTCGTAAACGAGAGAAAGGTAAACGAAAGGTTCAGGAAGAAGATCGCGAGCGAACGAAGCTGTAAATTTCTTTCGATTAACACCGTCACCTCGTAAGCACGGCGCGCAAAAAGTTTTCGCGTTAAAGGCGCGAAGGATAGCAGGCTGTCTTCTTCGTTCTTCGTTCTTCGTTCTTCGTTCTTCGTTTTACGAGATCGAGCAAGAGATGACAGGAGAAGAGAGTAACTGGCGCGCGAGTGGTCGGTCGAGGTAAGGAGCGAGAGAAACCAAGCAAGGAGGGAACCAAGACTCCGGTCAATTAAGCGCAGGAAATTAGAGTTTTAATTACGCAGTCATTCAGAAAATTACATCGGGGGCCGTGAAGAAGGCATCCGCAATCACCAACGAGCGACGAGGGCACGACGTGCCCATTCCTTCCGACAGACCGTCCGACGATTTTAAAAAAGTAAATACGAAGCGATGCGCGTCCGCTCTTTCGCTTTCTCATTGTGTTATCGTTCGATGATCGTTCTCGATCGAAGCTGTTCCTTTTATCCAATCATAGACGATCAACGCGACGAACGATGAAACTAGTTTCGCGTCTTTTCCAACGAATAAATTATACTGTGTACGCAAAGAAAGTAATTTTCCTTAATTGTTACATTTAAATTCTAACAAATGCGCAATTCAGTCTTTAATTGCTTTACGGGCATACCTGATGTCCGTAACTGCTCTCTCGCGAACCAGTAACTCGTCGCCATTTCTACAGAGACTTCCATGTTTCTCTTCACTTTTATCTTTTTCTTTTTCTTCGTTTATTCCATTTTTTCTCTTTATTTTAAATTCACTACTACAATTGCTACACCGATTCCCTCCTATCTACCTGTCACGCGTACCAACTCGGGACTGACCGATAAACGATGTTACCAGCGTCGTTTCGATACGCGAACGCGTTCCTCGATTTTAATGCCGTTTCCTCGTCGCGATCCGCCCGTTCGATTCGATTATAAAATTGAGTTTCGCGGAGTCGACGCGCGGTATCGCGAGAATCTACGTTTATCTGGTGCGAACTATACCTAAAAGTGGATCGGCAAAGCAAAAGTTGTGGAATGGAAATGGTGGAAAAGAAATAGCCCGAATCGGATGGCAGGGATATATGGGTCACGGGGAAGGTCAGAGGGTAGCGCGTTAAATTTAATTACACGTGTCCGCGACGGCTGTTTGAACGGCTTGCTGGGCCGTGGATCGGTCAAAGCTTGTCCAAATCACTTCGATTTGGAAGTCGATAATCGTATATCCGAGGAAACGTGGCCGATATTCGCTTTAAATTGGTATCAATGGTACTCTTTAGGATGACTTTGTGACGCGTCCGCGTTCAGCCTGTCCGCCGGATTCGTTTGATAGCTGGATTGCAGTTCCGATTTTCTCCTACAGGCCCGTGGAGAGATCGTCGAATGCTTTGGGCTAGAAAAAGAAAGAGAGAGAGAGATAGAGATGGAGACACAGAGAGACAAGGAACGAGAAAGAGGGAGTGAGAGAGAGAGAGAGTACGAGAGGCAGAGCTCGATTCCGGCAGTCAGATATTATTAGCGATGTATGTTAAATGGAAAAGGAGATTGGTCGTTCGCCGCCGGAACGGAATTATTATCGTTGCCCGTCTCGGTTGCCACCCCATGATTCCTTTTCCATCGGTGACGTTTATCTCGAAACGATCTAAGATCAGTAATTAACATTTTCAAGGAAGTCTTTCACGAGCTATTTAGAAAGTATTTGCAGCGTCATCGCTGTTGGTTGAATTCCTGGTTGATTCACCTATCTCAGGATGCTCGATCAATTAAGATCGAGAGAAATTCAGAGATTCTTGATGATACGTAAAACGCAATGGAAGGATACTGGCGAGCATCAGAATTAAGAACATTCGACCTGGAGCATCAACGTCGGATATCGTTTTGACGGTGACGTGGTTGAATGGTCGCGTACACGTTTCCATTGGAAACAGACAAGCGACAGGAGCATGAACTGCAAACGGTGAATAAAGAAGGGTAGAATCGGTCGCGTGACGAGACGACGACGCGGGACAGACAGAGGCAGCGGAGATAAGTGGAATTTAAGCAAGGTGGGTCAAGCCGTGGAGGAAGCAAAAAATTGTTGGCTGGTTGGCAAGTAACGGAGAGTGTTAATTTTCGAAATGAAAACGAGACATTCATCTTTCGCGAAATACTTGGCACTCGACGCTTCAACTCCCAGCCCATTCTCTCGCTCAACGCATTAGAGTAATGAATTAATTTCCATCCGAGGCTCTACCCCTGTCCTATCGTGCCTCCTTCTACATCTAGCAGACCAGCCTTTTACCACTCGTTTAGCCCGCAACGACTCGGCTTTCTCCTCCCTCTTCGCTCTTCGTCGTTCTTGCTCGGTTTGCATTCTAGATTTAAAGTCTATCTTCTTAATTATAACGGGGCGACAATGCACTCCCTCTCTCCCTGTAGCTCCCCTTTCTCGATGCTTCCGCTTTCCTGGATATTTCCAAGGTTCCGTTACACGTAAGCCGTTGTCAACCGATGTCGATCGGAACGATATCCTCGAGATTGTAAAACGGATAATCGGTCGGTTTTCCAACTCGTTTATACGTTCTTCTCGAATATCGCGTTTCACCTTTTACGATCGTCCTTGGAACGAAACGCACGCGTTTCGAGGCAAAGCGAACTCGTGTCGGCCAAAGTTGCTGAAATCTGTATTACGACGCAATCTACTACCCTCTTCCTCCGGTGTTACCCTCGCGGCGTGCTGGTTGCATGTGTGCGTTGAGGCTTTGTCGATCCCTCGCTACCTCGGCTTCCCCGTTTCCTCGCTACCTCCTGGTGGCTCCTTGTTCTTTGGCGATGTTCGCGAGGCGCACGGCGCGCTCGTTAACGTATTCATGGGTTTATGGGACAATTAACCCTTTGAGGGACAGTATAATTACAGAAGCGATTAAACATCTTAACGTATAAACACGCCGGGCTACAGCGACGTATACGTATACGAAACTCGATGTGGCAACCAGCCGGATAGGCAGCCAGACCGTTACCAATTAACATACTAATGACACGAGGTGCTTTTCGAGAGTCACTGTAACTGGCTGGGTTGCAAAGCTTCTTGCGCACGTATACACACCGTGGCACACGTACGATACAGAGACGAAGGTGTACATGAGAATATACACGCGTATCGGGAGACACAGTAGGAAGCTTTGGCTTACAATTATTTGCGATTAGGGATCACGCGATCGAGACGTTTCCACGTGATGTTCGTTAAAATAATTGAACCTCTTTCCCCGTCGTCGTCGTCGTCGTCGTCGTCGTCGTCGATATTCCGACACGCCGATAACGAACAGTAGAAATACTCATCCTCTCCTCTCGCTTTCATCTTCTCTCTCTCGATTTCACGTTTCCGTGGTTAATGGGATCGGTTAACTGGATAGAATGAAAATGCGTCGAGTCTCCGACAAACGAACAGAATTGCGAAAAGGAGGGACAGGAGAGTTTGTTTTCGCGCCGATCGTTCAACCAACAGGGATTTTAATAGTTTTTTAAAGACGAGAAAAGGAACTCGTTTCCTTGATTGGATTGGAGCGTAGCTCGCGCGAGCTTCCGTAACGACTTTCCTAATTACGCTATCCATTAATTTTAATTGACCCGGTTTTTCTTTCGGAAACGTTGATACCTTGCGCGGAATTCGATTAAAAAATCCGTCGAATAATACTTCGTTCGCTTCGTTCACTCGTTCCCTGATACAGAAATGAGAAAATTTCAATCGTGTTCGCAACACGGGGCTTCCCGGTTCGATCACCGATAATGTTAAACTCCTAATGCGATGCACGATGGTTAACAATACGGTCGAGCACTCTGTCATTTTGTTTGCCACGAACGAATTTGATTATCTCGTAATCTCAACCGGGCTGAAATGGTCGGTCTGTAAATTCATGGAAAATCTAGCCGGACAATACCGCTTACCAATGTCATTGTGAAACCTTTATCGCGTTCTGCGACACGGAGCACGCGCACATCGAAAATCAGCTAGCGCGCCACCCGATCGTACGCGTTGGACGTGTGCACGCTGGCCTACCGAAATGCTTTTGATTTAATTAGCTAATTATAATGTTCATTTAATTAATATAATCGGAGCGGTTACCGGGCGTGGGTGCAGCTTGTACGGTCGTGACGCCAACGGTGACTATTTTGCCGCGTTGCATTTAATAACACCCATTAACGAACATTTACATTAGCAGTAATTATCGCAGTTCCTGTGAACCGTCCGGCTGATTGGGATATTTTCGCTCGTCACAGGGTAATCGGCGACTCTATCTAATTCGTCGTCGTCATTGAAACAAGCGTCCGACGACTATTTTTCGTTCGTTTTCTCCAACGAAATTTAATTACGAGCATAAATAAGTAAATATAACGAGATAAAATAAACTAAGGAACGTCGTGCTCAACGAGAAACTCTGTTCTTTAAACATTTTTCGATCGTTGAAACAGACATTGTTCCATCTTCGAACGAACAGTAACGCAGAATAGAATATAAAAAGCAACGGATCCTTTATCGATCCGTAACATCGTTGAACACGACTAACTTTCTTAATCCTATATTCCTTAACTACCTCTAACATTGTTGCATAAAAACAAGATCATTAGTCTCTTTCAACCTCGTTCTAACCCAATTTTCGACAACCAAGATCTTGCATCTTTCCTGTCTCTCTTATCATTAATTCTCTCGTGCAATACCCGTCGGTGTAACGAAGAAATCCCGATAGCCATCCGAGCAGTCGTAAGACTACGATTGATAAAGATGACTGGCGTATAAAGCGCGTATACACTATACGTGCACAGTGTATACATAACGCCGCTGGTTCCGAGAGAACGTTCACGCGACACGCGCCGATCGGGCAACCGCGCATGCGCATGGCCACGCGTGACGTGCCAAATGACGTCGCAGTATGGAGCGACGAGTAGCGGCCGAAGGACGAGAAGCAAGGAGACGCCGGACGAGTGTGTCGAGCAAAGTCTAGCCGAGAGTGCGCCGAGTGGTTGGCGGTCTCGCATCGCCTCGCGTACCGTCGCGTTCCTCTTCATTCCGAAGTGAGCTGCCGTTGCGGACTAACCGGCAGCGTCTGCTTCCTACTGCCGTTCACTGCTGTTGACTGCTACTTCTCCTCCTAACGCCGATACTACTGCCGCTATCGTTGAATTCCTGGTGGCAGTGCGCACCAGCAATAACGCATCACGCTACCATCGGTACGTCACCGCGTGCACGACACCGCATACTCGCTAATGAATTGAATTATTTTCGTGCCTCGACTATCCACCGCACGAGACTCCGTGGCACGCGTACGCTCGATCGATCGATATCGCGCGACAAGTGACTCCAAGTGTTGAATATCGAGGACGTCTCTCTTTCTCTTTTTCTTCTTTTTCTTCATTTTCTTCTTTTTCTTCTTTTCCTTCTTTTCCTTCTTTTCCTTCTTTTCCTTCTTTTCCTTCTTTTCCTCCTTTTGTTTTTATTCCTCCTTAAACTGGTTTCCTTTCCTCTATATCCGTGTCCTTTCTTCTTCCAGTTATCCTTCCTACATTTTTCATTCCGCTCAATCGTGTTCGAGGACCCGATCCGTTTCATCGAGTGTGTTTCATGAGTGTCTATACTTGCACCAAGGATCGAGGGAGCTACGCATCCACCGGTGTCTCGAAGGTTAAGGATTTCCAGTGATCCTGTTTCCCGTCTATCGGTGAGTACTCTCGCATTGTCTCATGAATGAACGCAGTTGGCACACGCGCGATTAAACTCGTGCCTATCCAACTTCGATCGAATAAATATTGTTCGAATCGATTTAAAAAGCAACGAAACGTTGATTCGACGCCAATTGATAGATCTTGTATTACGTTGCCAACGCGCGCGAGACCGAACGTCGCGTCGTCGTGTCGATACTCGGTGCTCGAGATGTTCAGCGTGGCCGCTCATACCGGTTCCGATGCGGGACGTTTTAATTAACGTTAGGAGGAGAGCGACTTTTTCACCGCGACAGCGAGCTTTTGTTGCGTCAATCTCTTTGGTTATTTTCTACTCGTGGTATCGCTTCGTTCGCAGTAGAGGCGTATTTACGTGTATCGCTTCGCTAGCTGTGGCATAGCAGCCGCGTTGTTTACGTCTCGCAGGAGTCTCGGCTAGGTCGCGAGAACCAACGATACGTTGTTTTCGAAAAGAGTTTATTACAAACAACCTTCGAGTTCATCCGTTCATTATTTTCACGTTGCAACCTATAGAGAACGATCAGTCGTGAGGTTCCGAGGAATCTCGCGTGCACGTTTCGCGAATCGTACTCCATAAGTACTTTACTCGCACCCCTCTTTCACCCCTCCACGCGCTCGCTCGTGTGGGCCGTTTCGAGCGGTCGCGGATGCAACTCAAAGCGGAATGGAACGCACGGGCCGCGCGCTTTCTCGATTCGACGTTCCGCGAAATAAATCCGAGGCGCAGTTATGAGCGGCGCGTTCGTCGTTTTACACAATATAACGTCATCCTTTTGAATCCGGCTGCGGTATAAATGGAGCATTATCGGACAATCCGTAGCATTCAACGGCCGAATGAAATGCTCGCTGCGGCGTACATTTACGTTTCAATGGTCGAATGAAATTTCCGCGCGGCGTCTGCCAGGCAAGAAGGTGTTGTTTGCGAGACAGAGCGAGAGGGCGAGACAGGGTGGGAGAGAACGAGGGAAGAGGCCCTCGCAACGCTCGCCACCAACCCCCGCCGGGTTCACCGAGGCATTAATTGGGTGGAGCTTTAATTGCCTTAGCGCGACCGACCGCCGTTCCCGCCGAACTTGGTCCGAGAAGGGTGACTGGAAGGTCGCGTTAACGTTTCTCGACCCGAGACCAATTTCTTCGACGATTACGATCACTCGATTAACCGATGGAAATTGTAGGTTCCTTCCAACGATTAGGGTGGCGCGTTATTCCACGGTTTCACGGGATAAATGGTCAAATTTTTATCGATTTGTTAGACGTAAGATCGAATTGTTACAGGGTAGTTTCTTCTTTTTTTTTTTTTTTTTAGTCAAGTATCTAGAAAAAAGAATCGAACCATCTCGTTGCGTCGAATGTTCGTTCAACACAGGACGAAGGACAATCTATCCAACGGCGAGTGTGGTCAAGCTCCAGTCGTTCGAGCATACACCTCTCCACGCTTCTCTTCTTTTAGCTTTTCTATATCTGATACCCTCCACGATTCCCACCCCCTCACGACCCTTGAAACGCGGAGGCGACCAACCCCTAAATGAAATCCTGGAATTAAAGCCGTATATTAACCTCGCGGCGTCCCCTAAATTAAAAAACAACATTTTTACGATGTCGAGGGTGGGGATGGGAACGGTGGAGGAACAGGGTCGTCGAAGAACGGGAATCGGTTCGCGGATTCGCGAGAATTCCTTTTCCATCGTTTCCCTTGATAGGATCGTGACCTAACGTAGTCCTTGTTCTACATAGTCCGCCTATCCTTCATTCCGACAGGGTTACCGAACTCCGACCGCTATTCTATTGTCCGTAAATTGCGTTTTTAAATTCGTCGGGCACTGTGGCACGTGGCGGGTTTGCGCGAGCTTCCGAAACCTGCAGCGCGACCCTACGAGGGTTAGAAGCGAACGTTTAAACGCGCTTTGAACTATCTCTACTCTTTTCATCGATAAATCAACGACTCGAATTTGTGTGAAAAATCTTTTTTAAAAAATGGTACTGTTCCTTTGGTACGAGAAGGAATAAAAAAATATAGACGAAGTTCAATAACCTAGTTTATGCGTTCGAAGAAAAAAAGAAACTACAAAGAAAACAAACATTAAAAGAGAGTGACACGATAAGGAGGTAGGTCGTGGATGGTAGGCAAAGCGTAAAGCGTCGAGATTACCATGGAAATCCAGATCAGTCGCTTTGCATACTTTGGAAATACGTCCACGGAATTGGGTNAAAAAAGAAAAAACAAAGAAAACAAACATTAAAAGAGAGTGACACGATAAGGAGGTAGGTCGTGGATGGTAGGCAAAGCGTAAAGCGTCGAGATTACCATGGAAATCCAGATCAGTCGCTTTGCATACTTTGGAAATACGTCCACGGAATTGGGTAAGGGTGTATAATGGAAGTTGAAATTGGTTGAGCCTGTCCCGTCTGGGCAAGCTATACCCGTATACGAGGTATCGAGGGAAACGCATTCCTTGCCGAAATTGCTTCGCACTCGATTCAACGGAAAACACACGCGAGGCTTCGAGTTCGGTGTTACGTTTTCGCGCGTCAAAAAATATATACGCGACCGGGTGAACACAGTGGCGTGCCGCGTGTACGTACGCGTGCATTCACCACTCTTCGGGCTTCTCCTCGGCTTAACTTCCTCTGTCTCACACTCGTAAAGCGTTGATTAAAACCCACCCGTGCAATGCGGTGGGAGAGAGAGGGATCGAAAGGAGAGCGAAAGAGAGGATAAATAAGAGATGCTGAGAGAGAAAGAGGGGGAGGGGGGATAGAGAAAGAGAGAGAGAGAGAGAGGAAATACTAAAAGAGTACGATAGAAGGAAGTGGAAGGTTGCGAGGGGTTGATAGAGGTTGAGAGAGCAGCAGAGGGTTGAGGGCAGAGGAAGTTTGGGTGAGCTCGCGTGTGTACGCGTAAATGGGTGCGTGCAGTGGTTGTATGGATGCGTGTATGGAATTGTACGAGGTAGCGCGCGCGTGCTCGGACGCAGGCGCAAGATGGTGTAGCTGAAACGGTGTGTGTCCAACGACCTGAAGCGGTGAGCAGAAACGAGCGAAGAGGGAAAACCAGGAGGCTAGGAGGCGAAGAAGGAGAAGAGGCAGGGTGAAGGTGGTGGGTATAACACAGGGTGGTAGGATGGGTGAGTGGATCGTCGAGGGTAGGGGAGGTCCAAGGCGTTGCTTGCTTAATTACTAAAAGCTAATCAATTCTGGAGGAAGTAAAGTTTAAATTGCAAACTAAAGTATAGCTAGCTCCCGGACGTAACGCTGCAAAGCGATATTACCGCTCGCTGCATTCTGCAATTAGCCCGTGGTAAATCATTGAAAACAAATTATGGGCGGTACCCGTGAACGGTTGATGACCTTGCTCGATCCTCTTCCACCCTCGTCCTTGCTCTGTATCTGTAAAAATATTCCCGAACCGACCGCTGGGATTGGAATTTTGTCCAATTATTAAGCCCAATTAATCTAGCTCGGCACAGATTTTTCACGCTCCTTTTTGTCCCGCTCGTCAAAGACACCACCACGCCATCGCATCGTGCCCGATCGCTGCGTCGAATTCGTCGATCAAAAAAGTTTTCGATCGAAGATGATTCAACGCGTTAAAGATCACTCGTGCGTTAACGATTCTTGCGATTTCTTGCAAAAGATTCTCTCATCCTCCCTGTCTCTCATTTTGTCTCTCTTTCTGTTTGGCGGTAGCACTCGTGTAACGTATTCGCGCGGCGGAAGTTTCGCTCGATGGATAACACAGGGTGGAACGGGTGGAAAGTATGTTGGAGTATGGTTTAAACAGCGAGGGAGGGAAAGAGGAAGAGGATGGAAGAAGGAGGCGGAGGAGAAGGTCGGTATCGGGTCGAAGGCAGAAAGGAGAACGGAACTAGGTACACAGCACTGAAAACAAGCAATAAAATCAATGTCGTTTCCGGCGATTCAATTCGCAAGACACATCGCACAATTTCACATACAATTTTACGGCAGAACGGCCAGGACTCCTATTTACTTCACGGCCGTCCTTTCCTACCCCCTATAACCGTTTACCCTCTTACCCTCGCCCGGTCGATCGCTCGCTCTTTTTCGCTCGTTCCTCGACCCTTCCGTTTTCTTTATCTTAAATCCTCGGAAAATCGCGGCCACGCGATCGTACCGGTCGAATTCGACGAGCCGAGATCCTTTTTCGAACAAATCGTGGCTCGGTTAATAACGCGAGAATGAAGGTTCGGCGGGAAGAAACGAGCGCGTTTCGATCCCGCGCACCCGATTCCGATGCTACGATATGCTAATCAAACGTTCCTCTATCGCGCCTCGTTCATGGTCCAAGCTCGTATAAATTATTCCCGTACGTAGATATATGGTATACAGGTGCATATATTGGTATGCGTTAGGTATAGATGGTATAGGAGGCCGGTATTGGCCTCCGCTATGAAACCATTGGACACTCTCGCTGTCGCGTTTCCCCGGTTTTAATTTCCTATTGTTTAAACGAGCTCGTCAGTCACCGTGGCATTTATCAATCGCAAATTTACGCTCAAATCATGCGCAATATGCGGATTATGAGCGCGATCGGGTCGACGTTGTTTGCAATTAATTCCGAATCAGCCGCGACTTTGAACGGAAGGCCACTTTCCCGCGGCCGTGATAAATTTTCAAGTAAATTGGTGAAATTAATTGCACAACGAAACTGCCGTTGGCGTGTACGGGTAGAAATTAGAGTAGCGAGCAAACGGGTCTCGAGAGCGTAACGATAGAACTTCGCGAAGATACGAAATAAGAGCATCGATGTAAGGAAATATTTAAGCGCGACATAATGAGCGGTTTAATTAGAGCTCGACTCGTGATAATGGTATGACGTAGATTTGTTTAGCTTCGTTCCTAATAGACCTACTAATGAGTTCGTATCACGTGTTTATAACCTTCCTTCGTCCTCCCTTAATCTGCAGCCTAAGCTATCCCTTTCTCGAGCATCGAAAGCCAGTTCCACAATGGCTATCGTCCATCGGCCAACATCGTCTATCGACTGACGTTCTCTTTCTTCTTCCCTCTTGCTAGTTCCCCTTTTTTCGCTCCACGGCAATCGAGCACTCCAGAAATCACGCTGTCGGCTTATTTATCAATAAAAATATTGGATCGGTTGCCTGGAAGTGACGCCTCGGCTAACGAAACAAAGCAACTGGGCGTACTTATCAATTGGATATCGGCTTCTCGATTAATTATGCAACGTAACGCGCACCACTGTTCCCTATTGTCGTTCACGTACAAGCGAACATATGGATTTCAAGGTTATTAATTTTCTTCTGGCGCCGTTTCGACTGGACACCGCGTCGTTTTCCGAACGTACTCGACCGAAATTCCAATTTTGCTTTCGAACAAATCTTCTTATCCTTTTATTCCTACGATATTCACTGCCGTTTGCCACGAAGAATCGAACCGATCGATCAACGCTTCGAAGTAATCTAATTTTTGGAGCAGCAAAGCGAGGAGTATACATAAGAACGTTATTGGAACAACGGATCGTCTTGAT
Source organism: Ctenoplectra terminalis (assembly GCA_019453375.1). Lineage (NCBI taxonomy): Eukaryota > Metazoa > Arthropoda > Insecta > Hymenoptera > Apidae > Ctenoplectra > Ctenoplectra terminalis. The sequence goes on from SMSQ01001482.1 coordinate 186,487, forward strand.
CCTTCGATAATTAATGCTCGGTCTCTTTGTTCTCGTTTCCTGTGCTGCTCCAATGTCTTGGATTTCTGTATGGAGTCACCACTATACAGAGAGGCTTGGACGATTATACCGGTGTCACGATACCAGCGTTCACCGCAATAATATCGCATTACCAAGATTAACGTGATCTCCAATAATAGATCGGACAGCGAGCAACCATGCTGAATTAGCTGACAAGAGAGAACCCGTATGCTTGTCCGTGGCATTATTCTCATTACTCGATGCCCATTAATAATCACAGCATCGCTCCTTTGGTGTCCTTAAGTGCGTTCAATTTGATTCTCCCTTTGATCGCGTCCGTGCACACAATAATACCACGGGATAAATATCTCGGCTCGCTTGGTATTTGTATACGTGTATCCCGTCTCTTCTGCACAATCGTCTCGAAACTCCTTTGTGCGCTCGTAACAAACCGTGTTCCATGGTTACCCGAGAGTACGAGAGACGCTCGGACGCGCGGAGAAGGGACGAAAGATGTCGAGGATTCGAATCGAGAAAGGATCGTAGATTCAAATGGTCTCCCGCTTCTTGGCGGGGATTCGATTTTTAATCGGTGGGCAGTCGGCGGAAAATAGCCACTTCGTCCGAGCGCGTCGTGTCTCTGTGGCCGGTTCGACCGGTTGTCTTTTCCGCTGCCAAACAATTGTCCCTTGGTTCGTTTATCGAGCGAGCCGACTCGAGAAGAATGAAGCGCACCGATGTTCGAAAACATCCGAGCGAATTGTACCGCGCTTCCTCTCGCGTCTGCGTGTAAACCGTCCACGCTTTGTGTTCCGTTCGCTCGCCTCTGTTCTTTTTTTTTTTTTCTTTTTACCTTTTTTTCTCTCTGTGTCCGATCCTTTCTTCTTCCACTGTTTTCCGGTTCCTCTTTTTCTTTTCTGTTTCTCTGTTGTTATTCGTTTGCTGCTCGTTTACCGATTTTTACAAGGTTTTCGTTACCGAATGAAACTTTGGCGTTAAAAGCAATATTACCGAGCGAAATCGATCAGGTCCAACGATGCAAAGAAAAGGAGGTAGAGGGAAAACAGCTAACCGACAATACTATCACCGCTGTTCGTTGAAGTCAAGTGTAAATAAATAGATTGCATTCCCGTCCCATTTGTTAGATTAAAATCAAATATAATTTCGCGAGACTCTCACGATATAGGATCTTGATCGAACACCGCCAGCCGGCCGGCCTGCCGGCCCCCCGTATCCATTTTGCCGCGTAAATACGGCCAACCTTCTTCGGAGTAATCTTTTGCGGCGCATTAGTTACGGAGTTCGATGAGAAAGTTTACCGGGTTCCCCGCGCGATTCTTTAATGCATTTTGCTTGCCCTGCACTCGAGCTTGCTCTCTCGCCAGCGCGAAACATTGAAATTTACGGAGCATCGGACAACAATAAGAAAACGTTTTTAGCGAGCTCGTGAGCTTATCAGGTCAGTGTAATTGGATGATTAATAAAATCATGTCCGGGATACTGACGCGACAAAGCGTCTGCACGATTTCTCGTCGTAATATATTTCCGTCCAACGAAACCAGTTTACCATGGATGATCATCGTTAACGGTGACCTTTTTTCGTTCCTTCCACACGATCGGCTTCCGTTCGTTCGAATTTCTACCGACCATTGAAACGAGTCAGCATCATCCACGAGCATGTGTAATCTCGTATCGCCCGATACTGGTCGAACCAAGGTGATTTTTTTAGAAAGCAAGAACCAGGCTAGGCTTTTAATATCGCGCGGTACTCTGTACGAGCCAAGGAGAGGGTAGAAAAACGAAATTTAATTCATAATACCTGCAATGTATATCCGGTTATCGTGTATCGTACAGAGCGGCGGTATTTAAATCAAAGGAATACACTTTGTGCGCTTTCGACAATGTTTTTCGAGCAAAAAACAAAATCTCGCGGGAACTAATTTTATTTTTTACTTTCGAATTACTTTTTCATTGCGCAGTGTCATCCCTTTTCCTATTGTAACTCGGTTTCACCGCAGCTTGATTCGATATTTCGCGAATTCGGCTGGCGCCAATTCCTCTTTGGCGTTTTCACGTCATCGCGGCGAGTGGCCATTTTCGCTATTCCACAACATCGAGAGCCTCCACGGGAGGAATAATTATTTCTGCGTAAATGACGATAATCGGGCTATTATTACATTTACGGCATTACAGTGGTACGATATTACAGTAGTACGTTATTAGAGTATTGGAGGATGAATATTAATCGGGCACGTACGAGTGGTGCTTGTAATTAAAGTAGACGCGCCATCGGACGGAAAATTAAATTAAACGGCGAGATAACCGACTAATTACGCAATGTCATTTCACCGAACAAAGCAAGATTTCTTTCAGCCGACCCTTTTGCGTACCACGATGATGTTTCGCGTCGACCTTTCGCCATATTTTGTTCGCGTTGAAAAATTACCACTCCAAATCGTTTTCAAGCGAAATCGTTTCCAACGGAACGAATTAAACACTCCAGAGAGACGACTCTGGTCTCTGCTTCTCTCTCCATTTCGACAACGCGTTAACGAACGCTAATTCTTGTCGCAGGTGGTTCGATCGAACGTTGATTTCTAAACAAATATTAAACGGCCAATTAGTGTTTTGCGCACAGCCATCCTGTATTGTTATAATTATCGATCAGCTATTCATTGGTATGGCTAGCAACAATAAATTTAATGCTCGCCCGTATACCTTTATCCAGATACACGTATACCAACCTAATTTTCAATGACGTTTTGTAAGTTGCATTTCCGATTACCGTTCTCCGCCCTTTTCCCTCTGCTTTTCACGCCCTCGTTTATTCTGGTACACGCGCGGACACGATGTTCAATAACACCGTTTTTACCAATTATCCGGTCATAAATTTCACGGGGACTGGTGGCCAATTATCTTGGAATTAGCGTCGCACCGTTCGTCCTCGCAAACGATCGCGCGTTTCTGTCCAAGTGGAGCGCATTCGCGTCGCTAATTAGAAGAAAACTGAGTAATTATACCACCAGTGCGACCCCTTTCCGAAATTTCGCCACGCGTATAAGCCATAGAGAGGCCAGAAAAAGAAAGAGAGGAAAAGAGAACGCCAGAGAGTCGCTCGTACAGTTGCTCGGTTCAGCGTCGAGCGTCGAAACGAGCGCAAACGATCGGGGGAAACACTATTAGCGCCTGCACCTATGTATATACGCGAGAACGTTTAATTAATCTTACGCGAAATCAGTGGGCTTTTATTGTCATTAATAGCTTCGGCCGGTATTTAAACGCGGTGCTTTTCGAAGGGTGGCCGGTGTTTAATGAATCCGCTTGCACACGGCCGCGGCCCCAGTAATTTCTCTGGTAATCGGAAATATGGAATCAAATGTTTGATAAAAGACATTAGTAATGGCGACTGTCGAACCGTGATAAACTATTTATTACGCTCGCCGTGACCGATACAGGGGGACGCGTTACACGCCTGTTCCCTGGCACAGACCTCATCGAGCCGCGGATCGCCAGAAACGATGGGTGAGCAGTGAGCAGTGAGCAGCGAGCGAGAGGAACGCGTGTAGTGGAACGCGAGATAGTAACAACGAGCCCAGTATCGACTCTCAAAACCAATTTTCGGGATTTCATTTGGAAAACATAACATGCTTCGCGCACTGTTTATGGGTTCCATTAGGAACCTGTCAGCCGGTGATCCCGCGTTGCATTCCCATACCAGAGAAGGAAGGAGCACCATGCGATGTTGCAACCGATACACCAATCGTAGGGTTTCGTACCACCTTCGGGGACTTCGGCTTATCGGATACGCGGCCTTGATCCACCGAATATACGGTTGATATCGGTTTCGCGTGGAATAGGGTCATTTTTTGGGGGGGGTTGAGGGAGGGGGTTGATTATTGTACCGGCGATAATTTCGGTTCATCAATTAATAAGGTATACAATTTTGTGTAGCTTAGCATTAGTTCGGTTTGACGTTACAACGTTTATGAACACCTCTGTAACGTAATTCTGGACAAAACTGATGGAGTTATACTGAAAGGTTGGTGCTCCATTTTGGAGTCCTTAATATCCGTTGCATCGCGTTCGATTAGCGGTCTGATTTGTTCCCTGTCCAATTGAACAACGCATCCCAATTAAGTTTACTCTAAATTGCGCGATCGTGGCGGTTGTTTTTCTTCCGTCACTGTTCTCCGTGTCCGATCGGATTGCTCCATGGAAAAATGTATTTCGGTACAGTCTCCCGTGCCACACGCAACGTATTTTTCGCATCGGATGCACGTGAACACCGATGAAAAACGATTGCTACAGCGAGTTACGGCGCGCGTGGACGATCCTTCTTTGCGTATGCAAGCGGGAACTGATCGGTTGAATCTATTCATCGTTACAATGTGTCATGCTTGCTAACAAATCGATGGAATCCATTAAATTCGCCGACACGCGGCGAGACGGTCAAATGATTCGTCGCTTCGATGTGAATTAGCGATTATGATGTAGAACGCTTGGAACGACCTCCCGCAAAGCTAACACAATTGTCGGCTCGGCTTGAAGTCGAATTTTCAAAAATATCAATGGACAGATAAGGAAGTTGTTTTCGAAATAAAAAAAAAAATAAAAAAATAAGCTACGGAATAGTAGATAAAAACATATGTCGTTAAAAATAGATTCGTTCGTTCATTTGTCGTTCCACGACAAAATTAATTCCTTAGGGTATTAATACAGAAAATGTATATCTGGTAAGAAGATTGCGTTGCACACGAGGGATAATATGTACAAGAGATCGATTACGAGGCTTCGTAATAACATATTGTTCATTTAGCTGTGTGTTTTCCGAGGATAGGCACGATGTATCATATGCGTGCGACGAATAATGTAACGTAAATAGAGGATGGCACCGCGGGCGCAATAATTAATACATTGTCTCGGGTTCATCGATCGATAATAGCATCAAATTCGCGAGCTACCGTTGTTTCGTTGATCGATCAATTCTGACGTGAATTTCTATATGGATCGATGCAGAAACGCGTCATTCTATCGAGTTAAAGACGGCCAAGTGAACCGCACAGAACCGAACGCTGGTGAAAGATGAAAGTACAAGTCATGCGCCTAATTCGCTCGAAACGTTCCGTCTAGCGTGCACGAGTTGACCGCGGGCATGGCACGACGCGGGTGGAAGAAATATTAACGAAAGATCCGAGCGTGGAAGGTTTGGCGGGCGAACCCGGGTACTACCCGTTTCTTTTCATCCGTCCTCCTTCTGTTTTTTCAGTTTTTTTTTTTCTTTTTCTTTTTTTTTTCCCTGCGACATCGGAGGAACGATCCATCGACGCGGCAATCCCCGTTCTTTCCACGAAAAAGAGACGTGGCCGGTCGTACGGAAAGACTGAGATAATTACTTTCGGTTTTCGGGTGTACGCTTGAGTGAGCGCAAACGAAACAGGCGTATCTTGCGGTTGTGAATTTAATTAAATATTTTCGTGGTTGAATGTCCTCCTTTTTTTTTTTCCTAGACATGAGGCAATTTACTTTTTTAATGTTCGTAATGAATTAAACGCTCACCCTTAATCTTTCTTTCTCTTGTGCTCTCTCTCTCTCTCTCTCTCTCTCTCTGTCGAGTTCCCTTTTGTCAGCCAGTATTACCAACCCCCGTCTCGCAACACCACAGCTTCTCCGCTGTTTTTCTCTCTCATCTCCCTAGTTGGGCCACCACTTTTATCTCAATATTCCTCCATTGTCCATGCAGTTTTCCCTTTTGCTCTCGCACCTTGTTCCACGTGTATACCGGTGAAATTATGTATGTACGTACGTGAACGTACACGTGTAGACGGGTGATCATCTTTCGTTCTCGAATCTTGTCAAATTCGTAGTCTTTTGTTGGTCTTTGAAATTTTTATCGCTGTCAGAGTTCACCGAGCTCGTAAGGCTTTCGATATCACAATTCTCCCTTCTTCCGCACAGGTGCATATCATGACGCGTTGTTAAGCAGTCGTTCAAGCAGGACCGTGTAAACAGAGTTTCATCTTGGCCGAGAATGTACTCACAAGAGCATCGAGTTTGCCGAAGCTTGCGTGGAAACAGGAAAACCTTGTTAACCATTTATTTTTCGAAGTAATCCATTTAATGCGCCCCTGAAACAATGTTTTAACACATTAATTAGTTTTGTTTCGAAAATTAAGTTAAAAGCAACATATGAGGCTTTTACCCTACCATGTTCCTTCTAAAACTCAATTTTGTTCACCTATGTTTCTCTTTTTTCGAGCTCGATAGCGTAAAATTGAATTTGACGACACAGGACGCGAACGATGTCGCAATATAGCGACGGGTTACACGCCAAGAAGACCCTTCTCCTATGCCGCTGCCACACGAGGGAGCCGGCCAATTACATTACTTAGACTAATGTTATTGATGTCGTGGCACTGAGAGGATTGTTTTTACCACGTAGTGGTCCCTGTTGTCTGGTCGGTTCAACGTTTCGTACGCGCCGCGTCCGCCGTAAAAATCCGCTTCCGACGCACGCCCATGCGAAAGCCTCGTAAAGCTCGTCGATTCTCGTGTACACCTTGACGGCCGTTCTCGCGATCGATTCCCGTTTTCGCTTTGGAAAAAGGTCGATCTCCCGATACGTGATTTAATCGTGCGTCTCGTCGAACCGCCTTCGACCCCTTCCGATAAAATACGATTTCGTTGGGAGTTTACAGGGCGGCGTAGCGTGCGACTGTTTAAAGGTTCGAACGATTTCCGTGTTTCGATCGAAACACGGCCGTATTCCATTCGATAGATTGGCTAGTAACAGCAAGGAGTAGATTTTTCGTCGTCCCGCTGGAGGAAGGGATTCTGAATGAGAAGTAGGAGTTGAATCCGAAGCAGAAATAAGGGGTGGTTCGGGTACCGGAGGGGGGGTGGGAGGGATAGAAAGGGCGAGGAGGACAGCTACACGCGTGTTTCCTTTTCCTTTCCTTGGAATCTAATTTCGTCGAATGTCATCCTCGAGACTCGAGAGAGTGCAGCGATCTGCATTCGAGGTTGAATCGCCCGATAGCAATTTCCAGGTGAAGGGAAGAGAGAAGCTGTCGCGTACGGCAGAAAGAGAGAAACGCGGAGGGGTTGGAGGGGTGACGTGGGGTAAGGGTTGAATCCTGCGGGAGGATACGCTGTCCGTTCCCGGGGAAGTCTCGTCGAAGTATCGAGACCTGTATCATGGCGGCTATAATACATTTTTTATCTGATCGAGGGGATCTTCTTTATGGAGGGTGCTCCGTGCACGCTTCTACGTCGCTCTCTGTATCGGCGCATATGTACACGCGCGGGCCACCATTTACCCTGTGCTGCTGCTCTTTGAATAGCTCGTGTACTAGTATCCTGTATTCGTATTTCTACTTTTTCTGTCCGTGCCTCGTAGACACCGTTGCTCTGTTGCAGTGGCTGTAGATACACGTAGACGCGGTCACGTTTCCGCCCTTGTGCGAGTATATTCGCGGCCTCGTGGCGCGAGAATGGATATATAGCGATCACTGTGCATCTGGCGAACGATCCTGCTCAATTACCTATTCTTCTTCACCGAGAACCCCCCGAACTGCTCGAAAACGAGTGGGAAAAGTCGTAACCGTGACCTCAACCGCGGTCAAAGTATTTAACTCTGCCGGTTTGAGGATTTGCGTTGAAACCGTGTACTCGCGATCGTCCTCTGGAAATCGTTGGAATTTACGACGAGCGATCTATTCGTAAAATAAAACAACGGCAATAGAGATCGAAATCGAAAGAGGCGCAGGAGGGGGTGGTCTTTCCGAGTGGCTGGGGTGAAAGCTCGATGTTGAGACAGAGGTACAGGCAATAGCAAAGATGGAAGCGGGATCGAAAAAGCAGGGAAGCAGGGAAGCAGGAAAGCAGGGACCGAGCAGAGCCAAAGACGGATGGTAGCAGAGGCGATGGTGGGGTGGCAAGGAGTGCTCGCTATCATGTGGGGAAGAGGGAGAAGTGGTATAGGGGATTGAAAAGCAATTTCCCCGCGAGGGACGCGCGGTGTGTGGTCCGAGCTTTATATTAATGATCCAGATATATTATCGGACGTGACCGAAATTGCTGTCAAAAAACTCGGATATTGGATCGAGAGGAGATTGCGAGAAGGTCGCTCTTCTCTGGCCGCGCACTTCTACCCATACATAGACGTACGTGTATGCCGATCGGTCACTGCGAAAAGTCGTTCTAAAACGAGCAGTTCTTCCGTGGATATTTCGTCTTCTCGATTCGGTGTCCTTGTTTCTTGATCGACCAAAGCGTTGCAACGCATAGGAACGATAATTCGCATTTTCTACGCGTCGGATGAGATACTCGAGTCGCGCCCGTTTCCTCCGACCTTCGAGCAAACTATCCTCGACGATTTCCAACATTTCTGTATCGTATTTCATGCGAGATTCCTATTCGTGTTTCTCTATGCAGCCACGTCTATTGTTCTAGCCCATCACGAGATAATACGTCCTGTCGTTCGTCGGAGGTCGGACAGATCAATTTTGTTCGCGGATTTGCCCGCTTCGAATCTTTCTTCGCCTAAAGCGTTTCGCGTTCATTCAAATCCCGGTAATATGCGGTACGCTTATTCATTCCTGGGGCTCGGTTTAAGAGGAAGATATCGAACGTCGGGGAAAAGGGTTTTACAGGAACGAGAACACGCAGGTTGTCGATGGTTTCGCAGCGTGGGCCATGCGATCGTGAATTAGACTATCTCGTGCTGGAATATTTATAAGGCGGCAAACCACGGTGCTCATAGAGAGAGAGAGAGAGAGAGNAGTCGTAACCGTGACCTCAACCGCGGTCAAAGTATTTAACTCTGCCGGTTTGAGGATTTGCGTTGAAACCGTGTACTCGCGATCGTCCTCTGGAAATCGTTGGAATTTACGACGAGCGATCTATTCGTAAAATAAAACAACGGCAATAGAGATCGAAATCGAAAGAGGCGCAGGAGGGGGTGGTCTTTCCGAGTGGCTGGGGTGAAAGCTCGATGTTGAGACAGAGGTACAGGCAATAGCAAAGATGGAAGCGGGATCGAAAAAGCAGGGAAGCAGGGAAGCAGGAAAGCAGGGACCGAGCAGAGCCAAAGACGGATGGTAGCAGAGGCGATGGTGGGGTGGCAAGGAGTGCTCGCTATCATGTGGGGAAGAGGGAGAAGTGGTATAGGGGATTGAAAAGCAATTTCCCCGCGAGGGACGCGCGGTGTGTGGTCCGAGCTTTATATTAATGATCCAGATATATTATCGGACGTGACCGAAATTGCTGTCAAAAAACTCGGATATTGGATCGAGAGGAGATTGCGAGAAGGTCGCTCTTCTCTGGCCGCGCACTTCTACCCATACATAGACGTACGTGTATGCCGATCGGTCACTGCGAAAAGTCGTTCTAAAACGAGCAGTTCTTCCGTGGATATTTCGTCTTCTCGATTCGGTGTCCTTGTTTCTTGATCGACCAAAGCGTTGCAACGCATAGGAACGATAATTCGCATTTTCTACGCGTCGGATGAGATACTCGAGTCGCGCCCGTTTCCTCCGACCTTCGAGCAAACTATCCTCGACGATTTCCAACATTTCTGTATCGTATTTCATGCGAGATTCCTATTCGTGTTTCTCTATGCAGCCACGTCTATTGTTCTAGCCCATCACGAGATAATACGTCCTGTCGTTCGTCGGAGGTCGGACAGATCAATTTTGTTCGCGGATTTGCCCGCTTCGAATCTTTCTTCGCCTAAAGCGTTTCGCGTTCATTCAAATCCCGGTAATATGCGGTACGCTTATTCATTCCTGGGGCTCGGTTTAAGAGGAAGATATCGAACGTCGGGGAAAAGGGTTTTACAGGAACGAGAACACGCAGGTTGTCGATGGTTTCGCAGCGTGGGCCATGCGATCGTGAATTAGACTATCTCGTGCTGGAATATTTATAAGGCGGCAAACCACGGTGCTCATAGAGAGAGAGAGAGAGAGAGAGGGGGGGGGAAGAGAGAGAAAGAGAGAGGGAGGGAGGGTCACCGGTTTTCACGAGGGAGAAAACGTGTCTCGCGTGTGTATGCGGGTGCGTTAAGTAGAGGATCCTGTCGCTTTACATACATACGCGAAACATGTTTTATGCAGACTCGCGATAAGCGATTAAACTGCAACCTCGACGTACCGGTTTCGAAACGATAAGCCTGGCTAATGTACGCATTTTCTGTCCACTGAAATCCCTCCGGCGTGTCTGTGTTCGTTGTCGAGCATCGCGTTGACTGCTCGTCTAACACGTGTTCGCTTTCGATCGGGTCTGGTCGAAGCAAAATTTGTCCCGTTACAAACACGGTGTTCCATCGACGATCGAATTGGTCACGTTCCAACATTTCTATCGATCTCTTCCTAGATCTCGATCGATCTCAAGATTCAAAGATAGCCAACGATTGCCTATCCAAATGCGATCGTGTCTGCTCGAACGCGTCTGTAATACGTCGATCGAACTCGACGCCAATTTTTCTGTTAAGACGCTGCTAGCGTGAGGTCACGTTCTCACTCGAAGGGCCAATTTCCGCTGACTTCTATTTACATAGTTAGGTATACGAACTGGATAATATGGCCCTGTCGAGTTGGTCGTTCGGTCGAGCAAGGGATGGCGAAGTGGGGCTAGCTGTCCACCGGTAGAAGGATAGCTTGGCAGGAAGCGAATCGAGGAGGGTATTACGGTAATACCCACAGTGTTTCCAGAACGGTGGGTAGGCGTAACTAAATTTCCATATCTCGACGATTGTAATGCGCATTTAGCGGCCAACGACTGCGACGTTGACGACGATGGATCGAATTAGCGTTTGCCCGGAGCCTCTGTTTCACGTTTGCGTTTATACTTTCTAATTTCAGTGAATCAACTTCCTTTCCCTCGAACAACTTTGACGTTGATTCTATCGGTACCGAAAACTTGACGAGTCTACGATTCCGTGTCCCCTTGCTTTTGATCGATAAACCAGGGATAAACCAGGGTCGGGTCGAAAAGTCAAGAGAACGACAGAATTGGCGGAGCTATAAATTTACGCAGCTATTCGAACGTGTATTTACATGCACGAGTAGCGACGTTTGATTGGCCGTGACGTCGAAGCTTGAAAGTGGCTTGCCAGCCCCTTGATTGGATTCTATCCTCGACACAATGAACTGTACATCGTACGATTCAGCGCGATCGAGCCAGGACACCGACACAGTTAAAGGGTGTCAAGGGGGTGAAACTAGAAAGGAATAGAAGCGGGTTTATTATAAAGCGTTGCACGAATCTGTGCGAGGGATTAGCGTCTCTTGTTTCAATCGCGCTGTTGTTTCGGTTAATTTGTTGGCAAATGCACCGACATTCGTATCGAACCTCTGTTGTTCGTTCGACCGTGTGTTTGTTAACAATTTTTATATCGGTTATTGAAAGTAAAACATTTTACAAGATATTTACCTTTTAGTCGTGCTTCGGTTTGTATTCCGTGAAATAGAAAATAAAAAATAATAACGCCAGCCGAGGATCGAGCAGGGCCGATAGAGCAGATAAAAGTGAGAAAAATGAAAGAAATAGAAACAATGGTATATTGGTCACGTTTCGAGGGTGCGCTCGCACATAGTAGTTTGATACTGATTGACGCTTGTTCGCGTGCGGAAGGATTAGCGATCCGACTGGTACTGGGCAACCACGCCTGCGCTTTGATTCCCTACCTCGGTCCGTGGCGAACTCGATTCGGTCTACGGGGATATTCCTCGTGAAACTTACCGTGACTCGAAGATACCGTTGCCTTTCGTTCTCCATCGATCCTCTTCTTACTCGTTCGGTGCTCGAAAACAAATCAACGATCGAGAAGTTTTTTCCTGGTTAAAGATCATGGTCGGCTGGATACAGTCGCGCGAATGTATCCTTTAACCCTTTATTTTTCCTGATCAAACGAAAGAACAATGATTAGTCGTTGGAATTGCGATGCAAGTTTTGAATGGATAAAGTTCAAATTCGACCAACGAAATCAGTCTCTTTCCTGCGATATGTCAGTGCAACTCTCGTTGTTTCATCCTCCTGGGAATCGTACGCGAGCAGAATATGGTATCGAGGTAAGAGAGAAAGCACGGTACGGTGTAGTCGCATGGAGGAATCAACGCGAGCTCTTCGACGAAGGGTAAAATGGGATTCAAAGAGGAAGGTAAACGTGAGATCGAAGCGTAAGCGGTTCGCGTAACGTCCTAGAATCGTTTAAGAAATACGTAAAGCGAGAGACAAACAGCGATCGAGGCGGGTTAAGAATCGAAAAGAAAAGAAAAGAAAAGAAAGAGGAAGACGATGGTAAGGATCAGTGGCAGCGTGAAATGGAAGGATGGCGATTCGAGGGCGGGGGTGGAGAAGGGATTTGTGGAACTCGAGGGGGCTCAGGGATCAGTAGGTTGGTTCGAGGGCTCGGTGGGAAGGGGTGACTGTACTTAGTTAGCGGACAATGCGACCCCTAATGAACAGCCAGGGGCGGCCGGTAGAGCAGCCACTGGAGCACGCCATCTAGTCTGAGACAGACAGATTACGTTACGTGGCGTTCTACCGCGTTATCCTCCCTCGGCTGTTGCATTCAAGGTTCGCATTGCGTGGCAATTTCGATTACGACCGACCGTTTCACCGTTTACGACTCGAGTAAACCGTATCGACGTTCCTAAGTACCGCTCGGCTTCCTAAAGCGTGAAAACGCTCGCCGACCAGTCGGTTTGCGATGGATGGACGAGCCTCGGATAGGACACGTTAAACGTACACGAATGGACAAGGATGTATGAATTACGCATCGATCAATAGTCGAAAAGGGAAATAGGACGTTGTGTAATTTACGAACGGATCGGGTCTTCGAGGTGCCGAGGATCGAAATGTTTTCAAAATCGGATAAATTGGTCGGAGAGATCAGAGAGAAGCGCCAATCTGTCCCGTAACCGTGTATCCCACGGCTAACGCGATCAACACAGATTTCGAGAGCCGTATAAATTAATTGTAACTTCGTGACCAACTTTTGATAACATCGTTGAAAGTTAACGTTAAACCAGAAACGTGTTTCCACGCGGGACGAGTAACGAGTAATCTCGCGTCGCGCCGAATATCGTGCGAATTTCAACGTCTTGGCCATAAAAGGAAGAGTACTAAAGTCCACTTAAAAAGAAACGGAGAAATAAGCGAGAAAATAAAAAAGGTGGCCACGACGTAGCGTTCCGGTACTCTTGCAACGCAAACATAATGGTGTGTAACGGTGCACTAAACGCGCGTGCATTTAAAAGTTTGACATTGCAAAAACTGCTGTAAAACAGCGACTTATCCCCATCGTCGGTGGATAATACTTGAAAGAGTGTCGCGCGTCGGCGGTTGTAAGAAAAAGATAAAAAAGAGGGGAAAAAAAATGAAGAAAAAGAAAAAAAAACGAGAATGTGTAATCGAGGTAACGAAACAAACGATCCGGCGTATGCACAGCAATGGAAGAAACGAGCCGCGTTATGGCACGATTGAGATCCACTGGCTGCTGCGGCGGTTGTAATTGGATTCAATTGTCCCGCGTTAAATCAGTGACTGCACTCTCCTGCCAGTTCTCCATTCCGCGTCTATCCATCCGCTACTCCTCCAACATAGCGAGTTGAAACGACTTGGCTACAGCACGCTCGGAAAACCGAGTCCTTCGCGACATTCGCGGAAGCATGAAAAGAACTTCCGCCGTCAGTTCCTCCGGCGCATAGAAAAACACCGATTATTCGCATAAATCTTTGTCTCGACCACAGCCAGCAAACGGTCCGATTCACGCGTCGGTCTATTCTTTTAATTAAAAAAATCGTCCGTTTATTTGCTACTTGTACGCGCTTTAATCTCTCCAGTCGGACTCGTCTGACTCGTTAAGCGTACAATAGAACGAGGAACGTTTTATGGAAACTTTTTTTCTAACCATCGACTCGTGTAAAAAAATCGATTTTATATTAAATTAAATCTTAACGGACAAGAATTAAATATTTTACAAATAAAGGAATTCTCGTTGAATTTCATTTCTCGACAATCGAATCGAGGTAGAATATCATGGAATACTGAAATATTCGCTGGAACGTATTAAAAGTTGCTCTTTCACGGGCCGATCGATGTCATTTGCAATTACATTCCTCGGTGAATTGGCGTACGGTAAGATAGCAGGATGTGGATTAAGCGCGATGCTTTTCGATTTTCGCCATCGCGTCGAGTAGATTGCTACTTACCGAACACTCTGCTTTCTTGTTCACGCGTAATCGATAACACGGTAATCAGTAATTTTCCTAATGGCGTTGCCGCATCCTTTATATTATACGCCATTTACGTCTTCCATGCTTGCCACCTCTCTCCTTTACATCGACCTTCGCAGCCTCTGTAGTTCCGGAAACATGAATCGCGTTACGTGCGTGGGTTTCGTACTCCTCGTGCGTATTAGAAGAGCAGAGAGCGGCTATCTATCTCGGCGCACCTGGTTTAGAAAGACGCTTCCTCCCTTTCTCGTAAGGGGGGGGCTGCGTATGCAAACGTCGCGTTAATTAATGAAACTTCCAAGGCTTTCACGAGCTTCTGTGCGGAGTGTAGTAATTTTCGAGTTCAGACTATTTGGATACAACATAGTTGCAAATTGGTGGGGCCAGTTTCGCAAAGGATGGCAACTACAGGATTATTCTCGTATCCTAGCGTTGCGATGAAGCTGATTATTGTTAATACAATTATTTCCTCAAATTTCCAACGTATCGTTACTTCTTAGGAAAAACCCACGAGACGATGAAAATTGCGATCGAACAAGTTGCTCGTACTTACGCGCAATCCATTTCGATGTCAGTAGCTATTAATGTTTTCGGTACAACGACTACGAAACTAATACGTGACTGATCACGTTTGCAATTAGTTAAAATTGGCAAAGACAGAAAGACAAGGTGTGAGAGAGCGAAGCGAGGAATTGATCAATTTCCCCGATTACGTGGACATCGAATGTGCTGCGTGATTCGAGTTTCCCGAACGGAATTAATAAGAGTAAATTAATAATGAAACGAGCCTCCCAGGCCACGTTTCTCCCGTTTGCCGACTTAATCTCTTTACGCGTAGCTACTCGGTGTTCGCGTACAAAAGCGAAAGAGTTTTTAGCCGTGAGCCCAGCAACTTTAATGAAAATAGTTCTTACGTTTTTACCTGCGAGTCTCGAGGGGGACTTACACAACCCCTTAACGAAGATTCTAATTAAGCGAACCTCCCACATCCCGCCTCTAACTCACGCCCGTCACCTACCATCTCGCTCTCCTTCCTCTCCTCTCTCTCTCTCTCTCTCTCCTCCATCGCGAACACCGTTTTCAAGAGAGAGCCACGCAAAGAATAAATCTGACTGGCTGCGTCTTCCAACCTCGTCGATGAATTTGCGTATACGTGCATCGATGGCAACGTCGATATTTCCATCCGGACGAAAGCTTATTGTACAGCCGGCAGAATAGCATCTCGATAAATCTTTGATGTTCGCGTTTTAAGCTTCTTCCGCGCTTTTAAGCATCGCTATCGCAAACGTAACAAGCATATCGAGCAAACAGATTGAGCAATCGATTTAATTTTTCTTTTCGTGCCTTCTTTCCTTCCTTCGTTCTCTCCCTCCTCCTCCATCTCGTTCTTTTTTTCCGTTCCACGTCTTACCCGTGCTCCTTCCACCAACCACCAGTTTTTTTTCTCCTCGCTTCGGGTTTAGCTACTCGTGTGACGGTAGCCTAGCTGTTAGTAGTTAAGAGCAATGGTTATAATGAGACCCCATTACGGCACGACTTTTAAAATCTGTCTCTGACAGCTGGACCACGATGGATTATTCTTTATCCGCGGGCAACAGTTTATTTAAAAGTAACGAGACCGCTACGGATAATGAGCCGTCCTTCTTTATTTCCATTCGCGCCTGTCTATGAACTTCTCTGGCTTCTCTCCCGGGAGTGCCGGTCTCCGTCTCTCTTATATGGCAAGTGTAATTGAAGTTTCTATCCAACGTAATAAATGTCGTCCGCGTGTACCGTGCAATTAATAAATTCCGGTATTAAAGAAGCTTGCGCCACGGAGCGATGCGAATTCTACGGAGTTCTGGCATAGTTTCCTCCAACTTTCTTCTCTTTTTTTTTTATTTCACGATTCACTGATAACCGACAACGAACGCTCGGGCCGAAATCTATTTCGAAATATGAAAATTAATTTTATTACGTTCGAGCTAATTTGAAAATAACTTTTTGAACAAGTATCACCTTTCAAAGATCGTTATCCGACAAAGCCTTTCGAATATCACAATTTTAAATCTTTTTTAAAATCCGAGCTAACGACTGCACAACAACGATCACTATTAATTTTTTTTTTTTTTTTTTTTTTTTTTTTTTTTTGGGC